>CM025659.2:1770124-1803364 GCA_014621495.2 Entosphenus tridentatus
TTTCCCCAATGTAACTACTGCCGCAGACACAGCTTAGTTTGTAGACGCCGGGGTATTGCATGTCATGGATCACATCCTTCACAGATGGGATCAGATCACGAATTTTATGTACTGTGTTAAATCGAACCTGGATCTTGTGTTTGCTCATGATTTTGAAAATATAAATAAACAAAATCACCATGGCGTATTCTCTGATCTACACGAGTGAACGTTAACAATTATTAATTCATTTAAAAATAGATTTCAGAATCCGCAATCTTTGTAATTCATCAACAAGGGTAGAATTTACTTTTGAAAATGTTTTGGAGAAATTTACTGCTCGATCTTTATTTACATGAACGCCCAATATCACACGTTTTTTTAATTAAAATTAAACAATTTTTTAAATTTTACAAGGTAAAGCTGTATTAGTACTTGTTCAGAAGTTTCCTGACCACAAATTATAGATCAACGAAGTGGCTTATCACGTGGAATTTTTTAGCAGCCAAATTCTCTTAAACGCATGTTTATAAATGTGCAGAGAAAATCCACTCGACCACGGGGAGAACATGTAAACTCCAACGATACAACAGGCATCAGAGTCGGGGCCAAACCCACGACCTCCTGTATACCATGCAGGTAGTTAACATCTCGCCACTATGGCTTCCAAGTGACCACGCCACCGTTGTGCTCATGTTGGCCTCATTCCCACTGGGTTTAAGACATCGCAGCAACTGCCGTTGATTCCACCACAACTCGCAATCGCGTTCTTACTTTTACCATAAACTTGCAAACTGCATATTTGACACCCAACTTGCGCCGTATATAAATTTACAGCAAACCAAAATAACTCAACACATTTGTCAATAACACCGTGGGTCTTAAGATATATATCAGCAACATTTCAGGCAATAGCAATTGGCCCCGTTTCAGGCAATGGCCATTTTTTATAGCATAGGGCTTTGTAAATTTCCAGTCAGGGTCTTGTTAAAACCGGAAATGTGTTGTGTTAAACAATGCCGGCAGAATGTATACCGAAGTCCTGTCTGCCAAGAGACAGGAATTTAAGTTGTTTTTATTATATGTATATGTACATATACAACAATATATGGATTAGAAATGTGGATGCTGACAAATAAACCGTCGTGGGGAAAAGTGCACAAGTAAGCGTAGAAAGAGAAGCATGCTCAGAATAACACTGAGACCGATAGAGGAAGGACCCATGGATAAGAAAATCAATGCCAATTGGAGACACCATATTGTTTGTGCAGAAATTAAGTGGACTTTTGCGGGACACATTGGTAAAAAAGGACAATGGCTAAGGGACAAGACTGGTGATGGAATGGCAGCCAGGGAGCGAATCTGGCCTAGAGGATGACCACTAGAGAAATGGACAAATAAGAGAGAGAGATTTATTGGAAATTTCCAGGACTGTGAGGCATGGCACTGAAGTGGGGGAGGCATTCATACAGCAGTGGATAGACATTGGCTGATGATGTGTATACAGACAATAACGACACAGATCGTGTCTGCACGTAATTATTGCATTCACACACACGCATAGTTTAACGTGTTAGTGTGTTTTGGGCACTATTCCTAACAACCTGTCCATGTCCAGATTTTTATTTCAGCCAGTCTCCTATTCATATGTAAATGAGGTCAATAATGGAAAATATACTAAAGTAATGTGATGGAAAATCTCAAATTATCTTTGCTCATCAGGGAAAATTATAGTATTGTTTTGGCTGGCAGACCATCATCAAGATGTAATACTTCAGTGAAAATGTATTTATTTTCATACAATTATATTAATGCAGTGTACGTGTATCGTTGCTAAACCACTGAGGCATTTAACTTAGATTTAAATACACGAGTGGTTAAAAAATAAAATGGAATGTATAAACACATTCTCACTCGATTATTCTAATTACACCACATTTTGTGATCTAGTATATTATCCTTATATACGGTATAATATACTCATGTATGTGTATATAATATACTCCTAATACAATGCACATGGTTACATACAGTATCTTCGAGGAATTGAATGACAGAATATGGTCAGCAAGTTGGAGGTTCGGAATAGACCGTGGCAAAAACGCAACGTGTGTAGACATCAGGAGAGTGCAATGAGTGTGGGCACGAGTGTGGACAGATTGACACAACGTGCATTATGGTGGCACCAATAATTATATAACCAAAGGAAAAACCTGAAATATGATAGTTTTAGTGGTTTTGGGGTATTTTTCCAGTTTTTTGTGGTTTTGGGTTATTTTTCAGTTTTTAGTGGTTTTGGGGTATTTTTAAAATTTTTAGTGGTTTTTCGGTATTTTTTCAGTTTTTTATGTTTTTGGGTTTTTTTCGGTTTTTAGTGGTTTGGGGTATCTTTTCAGTTTTTAGTGGTTTTTGTTTATTTTTCAGTTTTCAGTGGTTTTGGGGGTTTTATCGGTTTCTTTGTGGTTTTGTGGTATTTTTTCGGTTTTTAGTGGTTTTGGGGTATTTTTTCAGTTTTTAGTGTTTTTTGGGTAATTTTTTCAGTTTTTAGTGGGTTTTCGGTATTTTTTCAGTTTTTTGTGTGTTTTTTCGTTTTTTTGGGGTTTTTTTCGGTTTTTAGTCTCAAATTTCTCCATAAAAACGTTGGCTACAACCGGAGATTGACGCCATCCAGACTGCCACTCTACGCCCGACCTTATGGAAGAGGTACGTAGATGACACTTTTGTCATCTGGCCACACGGCCGGCCTGTTCTAGACCAATTCCTCGACCACATCAATTCCATACACCCAGCCATCAGATTCACCATGGAAGTCGAAAAAGATGGCAAGCTACCCTTTTTGGATGTCCTAATTAAAAGGAGACATGATGGTTCAATGAGCCACTCTGTCTACAGGAAAGCCACCCATACGGATGCTTACCTAAAACCGGATTCCCACCACCATCCTTCCCAGAAGAACTCCCTCATCAAGACTCTATACCATAGAGCCCAATGCATCTCCGACCAGGAACACATTGCCAGTGAACTCAAACACGTACGCCAAGCTCTTAAGGGTAATGGTTACTCCGACTACACAATCCGCAAAGCCATCACTCCAACCATCAAGAAGGATCCTGTTGAGGAGCCTTTCAAAACCATCACCTTACCCTACATTGCTGGGGTCACAAAAAAGATCTCCAAAATCCTGCTAAAACACAACATCCAGGTCCGATTCAACACAGTACACAAAATCCGTGATCTGGTCCCGTCTGTAAAAGACGTAGTTCCAGACATACAGTACCCTGGCGTCTACAAACTAAGTTACCTCTGTGGTAGCAGTTACATTGGAGAAACCAAACGACATGTCTCGGACCACATCCGTGAACATAAAGCAGATTTGAAACACGGTAGGACAAACACCTCAACCGTGGCAGATCACTGTTACAATTCAGTGGGCTCACATGATATTGACTTCTCCAAGACAGAGGTTCTCTGCAAGCCATCCGGCTACCATGAGAGATTCGTCCATGAGGCGATCCACATATACAAACACAGAGACAATTTCAACCGAGTAGATGGTTTTTGGCTCAGAAATCATTGGAAGGACGTAATAAACCATTTTGGATCTTAATTGATTGTGTTAAGCATATTATTAACATTCCTTCCCTTTATTAATTCCGCCCCCCCTTCCTTCCTTTGATGCTGCTAATCCTGCATAATGCATGGGCATAGTGACTTTAAACCCCTCACCAGACCCCCTACGCATTTCACAAGTAGTACTAATCGCATGTCTGCATTTCCCATAAATATGCTAATATCCTCTTGATATGCAAATTATTTTGTCAAGACGCTCTTCACCCCTCCATCCCAACATAAATAGTCGCTCCAAGCCTGGTGCGTTACATTCAGACTCTGTCTCCTTGACAGACCTGTTCTCCACCTGAAGACGGCTGCTTGCGTTGTGGCCGAAACGTCGTGAGAATTATTTTATTATGTTTTATTTTTATTATTCTATTATTTCCTTCTACGTGACTTTACCGAAAGAACCAAGAAGATGAATCGTATTATTATAAATTTGTTGATATTGCAGGATTAACCCGATTAAATAGAACAGCCATATTGGTGCTCAAATGAGTATCTGGTGTTGTATGCCACTCGGGAGACAAAGGCGGTCGGGCGTGGTGCTGGCCATCCGCCCCCTTGTATGTCGTGCTGGCCTTCATAGGTGTTTTCTAACAACACTTGCCCCAACAGTCTGTTAAGACTATACAAGAGATCGTTGTCTTATGCCCTGAGTCATCGCAAGTACAGTATATTACTATAAGTGTAACATACATTTTCTATAATCCAGTTTAGAGACAATGAGAGTAATATTTCCATGTATATATCGATAATTATTTTAAAACTATAAAGAACACTTAGTGTATGTCACATTATCTTGGAATTATGCACTTTAATGGTTAGCAACACATGGCTGATGATGGAGCAGTAAGATTAGTTAAAGGCCAGATGTTGATGCATTCACACCTTCTGCTTTCATGACAACATGGCAGTATTAATCTACCTATGATGCATAACGTAGTTTGTGTAGTTTAAGTGTTTTATTTAATATTAATAGAATATTTGAATTTGCACTTGCCATCTGATTAGCTGTAAAAGAGCATAAATGGCATGCGTGCACTGCAGTTGTCTCTATGTGCGCCACAACAGAGACGTGGCTTTGCACTAAAATTATTCCCAAAAAGTGTTTGTTGCTTACATTTTCCGATTTATTAAAACATATTCTTTGGTTCTTTCAGTAAAGTCACGTAGATAGAATAAAAGAATAAAAATAAACACCACAAAAATAAAAACCACGACGTTTTGATTACAACACAAGTGGTCGCCATCAGGAAAAGGGGGTTAGCCTCTAAAGGCAAACTGTTTATAAAGGTGTAATGGGTTCAATTGAGGCACACACTCAACTTGGAGGCAACACTATTTATTAACGCATAACAACCAACAGGAACATTATACACAGGGTGGTGACCACCGTTCCTAATCTCACTAACACTCAGGGAATACTACACAGCGTGACCAGGGCAGGTGATGGGCTGCCTGGTCACGGACGAAGGCCGGAGACTTCCAAGACCGTTGATGGCGTCTTCATCCCGGGGTTGAACAGCCCAGCTCTCTGTTCACACCCTGCTTATAACTGCTGCGGCGTGGCCAGCTCTGCCCCAGGCCACGCCCCCTTTGTCGATCCTTCAAGAAGGTCCGGGCCCCCAACCACGTGACCCCCAAGCTCCCCCCTGGGGCCCCTAGCCCCCCTTTATTGAGTCATGTGTCCTGTTGGGTTCACGCAGAGTGTCACGGCCTGACATGACCCCCGTGACACCCGCCTACAGCACCCATACCGAGCCAACACAGTAGTGACGTCATATGTCCCTACACTCGTACAATCCCGACAGAGTAGTGACCTCGTATGTCACTACAAAGGTTTAAAATGGGTGGAGCCCAAGTGTCAGCAGCATGGGCGAGGCAGCTAATGTTAATGTAAGTGATGGTCAACGACGGCGTTGGTGGTGGGTTTCCACCAATTAAAGGGCTGCCAGGTAAAATTAGCATGTTAATTTAAGATCGCAGATCAGCCTCCACGGCGAGCGCATTGAGGTGGCTATGTTAATGTGAGAGATTAGCATGTTAATGTAAGATCGCAGAGCCACCGCCACGTCGAGGTCGGCGGCTCTCACATTAACATAACCACCTCAGCGTGCTCGCCATGGAGGCCGCTCTCCCATCTTAAATTAACATGCAAATTTTTACCTGGCAGCCCTTTAATTGGTGGAAACCCACCACCAGCACCGTCGTTGACCATCTCTTACATTAACATTAGCTGCCCCGCCCATGCTGCTGACACTTGGGCTACGCCCCTTTTATGCCTTTATAAACAGTTTGCCTTTAGAGGCTAACCCCTTTTTCCTGATGACGATCGCTTCTGTTGCGATCGATACGTCATGGTTTTAATTTTTGTAGTTTTCATTTGTATTCTTTTTTCTATCTATGTGACTTTACCGAAAGAACCAAAGAATATGAATTCCTGCAGTCATGAAAGTTTTAAGTCATTATAATTCTTTAAACATGTGCAGTACATTTATTTCATGATGGTAATCCAATATGGAACTCTCTGTGCAGATAGGCCTTTGGGGGACATGCAAAAAAAACTAACGTCATAGTCTGCTTTGCGCATCGAGACTTTTAAACAGATGTAATTATCGTGCATACAATGAAATTGCACTCGGGGTGCATGTTTTGAGCTCGATTACCAACACTTACAAATAAATGTATCAGCGTATCTTTGGTGTTATAGCTCGCGGTCTCAAAGCTGCACACCACACATACCTGTCAGTGCTGGTATCACGGACTACAACACCTCATTGCTAACTGCGCATCTTTTACAGTGGAATTTTTGTTCACTCGAAAAAGCACGAATATTTTTACTTTTATGTTAAAAGTTCAAACTCTTTCTAACCACATGATTGACATTTTTCAAGTTACACATGTGTTTATTTCCTACATTCGCTCTATACAGGGTTAGGGGGGCGGGCGGGGGGCGGGCGATGGGCGGGGAGGAAACAGCTTAGCAACAGCTTTTATGAAGCAGTCCACATGGGTTGTGACCAATGGGGGTCATTGAATGTTTGCACTGCATGACAACAATGTAACGCATTTCTCGTACACACCTGGGATTAGTCGTGCTCTCTTGCTTTATGCGCGAGAAATGGGATTAAAGTCATATGCCAACAACATCGGTCAGCCAATCATGGCAAGGTGAACGACGTTAACAGCCAATGGCTTTCTCTCCTAGTCTGCCAGCATCTTGGAAGCTGTACCATTTGCATTTTAATGTACAAATTATGCCTACTTGCCAAATTAATTGAAATTCAACCTACCAACTGCTTGTTTTGGAGCCAGGCTATGGTGAGGTTGAACAGATGGCTTCCAACAATTTATTTGTGACCCAGCTTAATGACCTCAGAGGATTCATGTCTCTCTCATCTGTTCCTCCAATGATGTTTTAACTGATTTTAATAACTTCACTTGTTGGCCAATTTCTTTGAAATATTCGCTTTAACGGCCTGTGAAACCCAAATTGAGGCCATATAATTGAACAACATCTAAAGCAGCGTTTACATAATTACTTTGCCAGATTTAATTATGAAATTTTACAAGACATGTGCACACATACTCTACATTCTATCTCTATATATGTCTATATCTTCAATGCTGAGTTGTGAATGCGTAATATATAATTCATTTCAAACGTTAGTAGCGGTATTAAAAGAAAGTTAAATTAATGTTTATTACGCTTCAAAATGTATATTTTACATTTGTTATTCTTTATCCAGGAAAGCCAAAAATGCACCTTAAAATACTGTTCCAGCAGTGTCCTGCTATCTGATGTTTGGCCAGTTCTTGAGTGAGTGTTACGTGTGGATACATGAGAGTAAATGGACAAATTAAATAATTCACGAAAGGGTAACACTCCAAACCCATTAAACAACATACTTGCTGGACTGCCATCTCCATGCTACCACTTGGAGCTTTGACATGTGCGCTTGGGGACGTCTTATCACGCACATGCTGGTGATGCTCAGTTGTACACTCGAGTTGACAAAGAGGTCGGTGATAATGTCGGCACTTCAACTGCTTTGCCTTAGCACCATCAAACATTGGGTGAGCTATAATTTTCTTCAGCTTAGTGCCAAAAAGACAGAGCTTCTTCTTCTTGGCACAAAGAAGCATCACATTTAAATCCTCTTCCGAACATATAAGGCATTGGATGGCATGGGTCCTGCTTCCTTATCTGAACCTTTGGAGAGGTATGTTCCTTCCAGAAATCTCAGATCTGGGAGACACAGCCTCCTCGATTTAGATGTGTTAGTTTAGGAGGGTGCTGTGTTAGTTTGGAGGGCGTTTAGTTTAGGAGGGCGCTGTGTGTATGTGTAGTGACTAACTCGGAGACAATAAGACTTGGAGGCACTTCTTTAATAGCGAACATCATCGGGATTAACACACTTAATATTTAGTCCGTCTATTATCGGCGACGCTATTCAGCCAGGACAGTTAGTAGGCTGTCTGACTAGCGGCGCCCCGAGGTGATAGAGACGGAGACGACGACGAGAAGAATGGTGAAAACGACGAGAAGAATGGTGAAGACGACGAGAAGAATGGCGATGATGGACTTCAGCAGCACGACGGGGATCCCACTAGAACAACAACCCGAGGTCCCTCACAGGGGCGCCTCTTATACTTCCCCAGCCACGCCCCCTTTCTGGAACCTACTAGCGGATTCATGGTGGGCTCCTTCTGTGACCTTTCCCCTAGATCCCCTCTCGTGTATATCCTGGCCTGCTGACGTCAGGACTGCCATATGCCGCAGATCCCCTTTTCTGCCAGCAGCCAGCGTTATGCCACTACATACGTATTCTCCCCATTGACATCAGAAAAGCTCGTAGTTTATGCAGATATTTAAAGGTTGCTGCAGACCCATGTCTGTAGGCTTGATACCGCTTGTTGATAGTCTCTTTGTGGGGATTCATAATCCAGATGTGTTGGTTCCTAGTCTGGATTCATGAGTTCCTAGTTCGGGTTTGTAAGTTTTAGTATGGGTTTGTGAGTTTCTAAGCCGGGTTTGTAGGTTTTTAGTCCCGGCTTGTGGGTTCTTAGTCCAGGTTTGTAAGTTTTCAGTCTGTATCTTTAAGTTTTTTATCCGGGTTTGTAAGTTTTTAGTCCGTATTTTAAAGTTTTTTATCCGGGTTTGTAAGTTTTTAGTCCTGGTTTGTAATTTTTTAGTCTGGATTTTTAAGTTCTTAGTGCAGGTTTGTGGGTTACAAGTCCGGGTTGTAAGTTTTTAGTCCGGATTTTTAAGTTCTTAGTGCGGGTTTGTGGGTTCCAAGTCCGGGTTTGTAAGTTCTTAGTCCGGGTTTGTGAGTTTTTAGTCTGTGTTTGTACGTTTTTAGTCTGGGTTTGTACATTTTTAGTCCGGGTTTGTAAGTTTATAGTCCGGGTTTGTACATATTTCGTCCGGGTTTGTGGGTTCATAGACTGCATTTGTGTTTTTGTGGTCTGGGTTTTTTGGGTTGATAGCTTAGGTTCATGGGTTTATAGTCCAGGTTTATGGGTTCATAGCCCGAGTTTGAGGATTCTCAGTATGGTGGTTTTGTGGGTTACTGTTTCTGCATGTACGGTGTTTATGGTGTGGCGTGTTTTTCGACATTGTGTTGATGTCAAGTCTACCGTGAATGCCATTTCATAAGGTCTTGCGGTTTTTTTTTAATCACGCTATAGATGTGTTTTATAATCTTTCATATATTTGGAGCTATTATTGTTTTGTGTCACTCAAATTTTATTGGAGTTATGTTACGTTTACTTTTGAAGTGCTCTGTGACAATTTTACGATTACATTACATTTGATTGATTGATTCTCATAATTTCCTTTTATTTTGGCTTTAAACCATTTGTTTTTAAACGGCAGTGGCAATACTACATATTTTAAACAATTACAAAACATATATTTTGTTTTACTACAGAGGGTCCCAATTCGTGTAGATAGTTTGGCTTTTATTCTGCACTTTTTTGGTGGAATGATAGCCTTTTAAAAGAAAATTGGCCCCTTTCCATATTTTGCAATTCAGCCAGAGCCAATATTATACAGCCATTTTCACTTGTGCATATGCCGCATCAGAAGAACGGCTCAAAGCACGCGGATTGGGGGATGAGGGAAGATTTTGGGCAGTGGGGAGCTATGCTGCCTTTCTAAGCGTAGCCTGTGAATTCCCTCCCCTGATCGTGGAGCTATTTCAGATGCTCTTCTGCAGCCGTCTAGAATGCCCTTCTTTCCAGTATTAGGAAGCCACTGGAGCTATGGACTTTAAAATTATCTATATTGAAAACTAATTTCTTCAGAACTGATTTTTGTGGCGATGCTGGCCAAATGGGGGCCTGAAGCAGAAATATTTTTTGGGAGCCCCCTTTGATTTATAAACTCCTAGTGGGATGAGAGAAGTGATATAGACGAAATATAGATATGTAGCCAACCACGCCTCCGATTAGCACGGTTGGCTACATACAGTGCGAAAGAAGTTCAACATACATACAGAAGAGAGATACAGATGTGCCAGAGACATGGTAAAATGAGAAAGATGTAGATAAGAGACATAGGTAGAATTAAATGAGAGAAGCGATATACAGGCAATATAGGAATGAGAAAGATTAATTGGACTCTTTAATGTCAAGCCACAATGTGCATAGGTGGCAAGACAGGGTTTGGCAACCGGAAAATAACATAACTTTGTTGCATTGAGAATCAGTTTTATTGCATTACGTTGAAGTTGAAGAATATCGAAGTCCTGTTGTAGACGCTGTTGTAGCTCCTCAATATAATTTTCGTAGGCCATCAGGGCTGTGTCATCAGCAAAAATGTTCATGTCAGTGAGGATTAGAGATGCCTCGATTGTTGATGTACAGAGAAAAAAGGGTCAGGCCAGGCACAGAGCCCCGAGGAACTCCCTTAGCAAGAGATATCCTGTCAGGTAATGTATTATTGACAATTTCATAAAGGTTAGATAAGTAGTTGTAAATCCAATTGATTGCACAATCTGAAAAATGTCGGCAATTTAGCCCTTGCAACATTACAGCATGATCCACGATGTCAAAAGATTTAGAAAAGTCGAGAAATAGGATGGCGCAGTGATGACGAGATTCAAGACTGTTGAAGATGAAGTCAAGAGTATTGAGCATCTCAAAAGCTGTGCCATAATTTCCTCGAACGTTGGATAGCTTAGGATGGAAGAGGGCATGTTCTGAGATTAAATCTGTGATTTTCGATTTTAAGACCTCAAGAGCTTTTTTTATGACAGGGGAGAGGATTGAGATAGGCCAGTAATTGTTAGGGTTGACTGGAGCGCCGCATTTATGATGGGGATGCGCGAGAGCAGTTTCCCATTCAGGAGCAAGAGTGGAAAGGTTGAATATGGTATGTTCATTTTGCTGTTAAATTCACCACAACGTGGAGTGCAAAGGCAAAGCAAGCCATTGGTGACAACCAGAGAAAGTTTTGAGCGTGGAGAACAGGTGAGGATAAGACTCCAAATTCTTAGATTGGAAGAAAATGGAATTGCTGATTAGGGGAGATTGAGGAGGGTGGGTCAAGAGGTGAGTTAATCGGCGGTGTCACAAGGCTGGACGTCAGTGTTAAAGATGTGGCCTGCAGATGCAGAGTGTGAGCTTAACCCATTTATAATTGCAGTTGGGATCAGACAGGCAACTGCCATTGAGCAAACACCTCAGAGGTACTCCAAGCTCAGACGTTTTATCTTCAGCGATCTTTGCCTCCTTCCAGATAAGTTTGGGATCATGTTTCGAATCCAATCTCTATCGTGTGATGACGTGGATGCCGTGTAATGCCATGTGCTGACGGGATGTGGTGTGATGACGTGATGCTGCCGAGGAAGCGGAGCCAGACAGGGGAGCCGGGAGCAGGGAGCGGAAGAGGCGTGAATATAAATATGCAGCCAACAACACGTGCCATGTGCCTTCATACTGGAAGCTACAACACCATACTAAAGCTAAACTATTGGACTATATTTTATTTTACCAGGTAAGGCCCACTGAGCTATGTAGCTCTTTTTCAGAAGAGACCTGACCACAAATGATAGCTCAACGAAGTGGCTTATCATGTGGAAATTTATAGCAGCCAAATACTCTAAACGCATGTTTCTAAATGTGGAAGGAAAAACCGGAGGACCCAGAGAAATATCCACGCGACCATAGGGACATGCAAACTCCAAATATACAGGCGTCAGAGTTGGGATCGATCCCACGACCTCCTGCATACCAGGCGAAGCAGTTAAACATCTCGCCACCATACATACTGTGTGTGCGGTGAAGAACAGACTATGCCTCTCTCGTCTTCTCCGGCGTCGTCTATTAGAGGAGCCGTGTACAGCTGTTGATGATTTAAGCACCCTTTATGACCGTGCACGAGGGGCCAATGCCCCCCACAAACGGTCGTCATTGATCTAAGTTGGTTCGATGGACACAAAATGAATGAGTGATCCATGGATTGGACAGGTGGTGACCTTCGTTATGGTCTGTTGGATCCTCGTATTGTACAACTTGAGTCGCCAGACCCATTAAAGTGTTGTGCATGGCAACTGAGTGAGCTACATATGGTTTCCAGAGGCATACTTCCAGCAGTGAGCATACTGTACTGATGAGTGCAAATACGAATGAAACGTCTACAGTTGTCTATGTCTCACTGCTGTTGATGTCAGTGTGTCGAATTTACTCAAAATGTATTTGCTGATTGCCTAATACAAGAGTACCACAATGTAATTCTTCAGGAACTGTTCATATATTTTTTTGCATAATCCACAAAGGCCGTGTGCTTTTTTTAGTGTCCATTTTTCAGTGTGTTGCTTGAAGCTGCATGAGCCACTGTGTAAAGAAGGGGAGGGTTGCTGGGTGAGGGAAAAGGAAGGGGTTCAGCAGCAGTAAATGCCGAAGGGCAATTTACAAGCTTCGGTTTGTGCGTTTACATAGCGGCTACTTGAGCCTTCGTGTAAATTCTATGGGAGGAGGGGAAGGGCGTAGCAGAGGAAGATCCAGGAAAGGGGAAACAGTGACAGTGTGGTGGCATTTACTTTATGTGGGAGTGTGAATGTATGGGAAATGTGTGGACGGTATTCCCTCGTTATTCGCGAGGGATACGTTCTGGAGCTGCTCGTAAATCGCACATTTCGCGGACAGTAATGAATTACCTTAAATACTAAAATAAACGATTAAATACATGGGAATTATCATAACACAAAAAATGCTTCTAAAGCTTTGAGAAGTTATCTCTATCTATCTCGTCTCTTTATCTCATAACTTTTTCTCTCATCACTTTATCTCATCACTATTTTTCTCTCTCTCTGGATGCAGTCGTGTAGAATTCCAAATGCGATTCGCGGATAGCCAAAATCGTGGACAGCAAGTTTGTGAATAACGAGGGAATACTGTATGTATACCGTATTGCGTTATGCATCCCATGTATTGTGTGCGGAATGTGTGTATTATAGTGTGCGTGAGTTTGTTTGGAATGTACATAGCTGAACTGAATATGTAGTTGTGTGTGGTATTTAAGACTGTGTCCTATGTATTTATTTTCGTATACATGCACATGCCACACATGCAATACAATACAATTCAACATAAATTCGCCATCATCATCGGCTGTGGACAGTCAACTGCTGGATGAAGGCCTCCTCATGCTTTTACCATCCAACATGGTCCATAATGCCGCAGACCATCTCACTCCTGCGCACACGAGCTGATCTCATTGCTCCATCTCCACGGTGGCTGTCCTCTCCGGAGTGTTTTCTTGTTTGGCCGCCCTTATGTCACCAGTCTTGTTCATTGGCCATCTTCTCTCTGAGCAGTGAGCACCGCCCAAGCCCACTTTACTTTCCTCAATGCTCGATATGTCTCGGTTTTGCATATGTTTTCTGATCTTGTTTGGCCGCCCTTATGTCACCAGTCTCGTTCATTGGCCATCTTCTCTCTGAGCAGTGAACACCGCCCAAGCCCACTTTACTTTCCTCAATGCTCGATATGTCTCGGTTTTGCATATGTTTTCTAATCTAAGTAATAGTCTCTCGGTCTCTCGGTGTAATTCTGAGCATGCAGCTATGCATGCTTTATCGCGTGCATGCTCTTCAGCTTTTGTTTCCACTTTCTTTGTCAGTGCCCATCCTTCTGATCCACATCTCATGGCAAGTGAGACGCAATGATTGAACGCTTCTTCGTAAGTCGCACTGCTTCGTTGCTTTGCATGGTCAAACTCAGTTTTACAAACGCTTTCCACCGTGCTCTCGTTAAAAATACTTAATTTCGTCATTTTGGTCCGCGCTCAGCATTCGGTAATTACCTGGGTTACTATACGTCGATTTACACAGCATCCAAATTGCAGTAACATCTTGAGGAGCATTACAGAAGTAGCAAATCGTCTTGTGAAATGAATGGACAGGGATGAGGGGAGGGGGAAGTATACATGTATATTTAACTTATTTGGCAGCAGTGCATAGCCAACCGTGCTAATCTGAGGTGCAGAGGAAGAACAACAAAAAAGCATTTCGAAAGAAGCAAGAAAGAAAGAAAGTGACAGTAGTGAGGTGAGTACTGCCATGCGAGTGGCATGAGGCACGTGGGATGTGGGAACATTCATAAGTGAAGGACGGGAAGTCTTGGAAGGAACTTTCACCGCTGCACGGAGTAATCAAGGCCTCCTGCAGACAATGCTGCTTCACATCTGATCAGTGTACGATCGTTAGGTGTGTAGTGGGTTCGAATTAGGTGCACACACACAGCTTGGAGGCAACACTATTTATTAGAACGGTAAATAATATAACACTGTACATAAGGTGGTGACCACCTTCCTGAACTCACTAACACTCTGGAACACTATACAACGTGACCAGGGCAGGCAACGGTCACGGACGACGACCTGGGACTTGAGGACCGATGAAGGCGTCTTTACTTCGGTGTTGAACAACCCCGCTCTGCGTTCACACCCCGCTTATAACCGCTCTGGCGTGGCCGGCTCCGCCCAGGCCACGCCTCCCTTTTCCAACCTCTGGGAAGGTCCAGGTCCTCCACCACGTGAACCCCCAGGCTCCCCCTTGGGGCCCTTAGCCCTCGTTCGGGCCGACACAGTAGTGACGTCCTATGTCACTACAGATGCATGACACAACCATAATTTGACCACATGACATTGTAACCCTCATAACCCATCAATATGCTACTGCAGTCATGGCACCAGTTTGACATCCTATCGCTGTAGAAGTCCACGTTCTGGAAGTTCTAACCCAGCACATATCAAGTTCCACTGTCATTCTTGTTCTGTCACTTCTTGGCTTATTGGCATCGTTTGTTTCACCAACCTTGAGTTACTCGACCCACTTTCTGACATTTATTTCCCACGTGTAGGTGTTCCCATACACAGCACACCACATTCTGCCATAAATCACAGCAGCCTCAACATTCTCCTTCACTAGATATGCGATCCTAGCTTTCCACCTGAAAAGTGTGTCTATTGCATCCATTTTGTTTATGGTCTGTGCTGTCTTGCCGTCCCTTAGTCTTCATGTCTCTCTCTCTCTCCCTGTGTCTCTTCAAGTCTCTGGCCATGTCTCTGTATCTGGCTCCCTCCATCTCCAGCTCTGTCTTAACGCCTCTCTCTCTTTGTGTCGCTCTTCATTCATCTTTTGATGTCACGTTGTCTTTATTTTAGTTTTTGCGTATCACTCTTTCCCTTAGCATTTATTCACGTTTATTTCCACGTACCTGTAAATGTTTGCATACAATATATAAATATATGTGTACTCTATACCTTTGTGTGTATATGTACGTGTCCTTAATGATCATGAGCAGGGACAGGGTCGAATTATGGCCCAAAGACTTGCACAGAGCCTGCACAAAATCTCCATCCCCTCTTGGCAGTTCACTGGGGAGGTCATCTGATGCTCGATGCTTTACGCGGTCACAGGCTCCTGATTGTCATTCACAGCACAGTTAGAAGGGGATCCCAGCTTTGCGCTTACAGGCTGGAAGCTGCTCCTGCAACGTATGAGGATTGCCAACCCCTGCTGTCAGGTTCCCCCTTGTCCCATGGTGTTTTGGACTGAGGCTTCCCCCCCAAGAGCAGACGTATGTATGTTCAACTTCTTTCGCGCCGTACTTAGCCAACCATGCTAATCGGAGGTGCAGGGGAAGAACAACAAACTAAAGACATAAGGTAGATTATCTGAGCCCTGATGGGCCTTCTTCATAGGAGAAGAAGGGACATCACTCGAAACGTCGCCTATTATGTAGTTTTACTTTTAAGGCCCACAGCATTATTAACGAATGTGTTGAGTTGTTTTTTTTTACACTTGTGCTTGTGTACCACTGACAACGCAGCAGTATCACCAAATAATTAAACGCATGTACTTTATGTATATAGAAAATGTTGATAATAACAACTCGGCCTCTTCTATGTGCTGGGCAGAACGGCCATTTCCGGAAATGTTGCCCATTACATACTTTCTCTTTTGAAGGCAGCGTTATTGACAAATGTGTTGAGTTTTCGTGTTAATTACACACATATACAGTTTGCTAACGACATTGATTTGGTGCCCAAAAAAGCTAACTCTGTCCATGGTGTTGAGATCATCAAGGACGTGGCCACAGCAGTATCGTCATTGTAAACGATGGGCATGCTGACCTCAAGCCTGTTAATTCTGGCAATTTACGAGGCACCGAGTGGTTTCCGACAGCGAAGCCATCCTCACTTCATCTCTGAAAGCTGCTGGCCGGCCAGAACGTGTGGGTAGCACGAAATAAGGCTTTTGTTGGCTGGGTCCTTTGTTCTGTTTGAAATTAAAGCCATCAAGAACCGCTGCATCAGTGTGAATGCTAAGCAGATGAAAAGGAACTGCATTTCAAAGGGCACATACGAGAGGAAAGAGAGCATCCCCCGAAAGAGCACAAACCTTTCAGACCTAAGAATCTAAGCAGGTTGAGCTTGGACGGTGCTTGCGTGGGCAGCCACTGTGCATAACTGGGGTTATAGATTGCGGGGCTACATTGTGGGCAGCAGACTACAGAAAAAATCCATTATTCTACTTGTGTATGCTTATATGCTCCCACATGTATGCTTCCCACCTTCACCCACCGGCACTTACCAGCATGCTTAAGTACGGGCAGTTAACCTCATTCAGCAGTCAATCAACAAAAAGAGCTGTACATAGACATATGTATAATCCATCAATGTGAACTTAATATCGCACCATAATTAATTGCTAGCCGAGAGACGGAAGTGGAGTGGTCGTGCAGTAGTTATCTCATTGCACAGTGAATCCAGTGACCTGTTTTGGTTCCTGGCCGTGACTGTCATCGGCAATTGATTTCTGAACCAAAGCTGGGGGCACCCACCTTCACCAACCCAAGGTATCCAGTGTGGTGAAGTATGGTTGAACAACCCGCATAACTGGCATAGTGTCGACAAGCCCTTCATCCAGCAGTGGATTGACGAGACGCTTAGAATTGTTTATTTGTATGCAATTAAATTTAGATACGCGCCATGCATGTGCACCAATACACCATAAACAATGTGTAAAGCGTCTCACAGTATCATATGAGAGCACCCCCAAATGTATACCTATCAAATTGGATGTTGCCCTGATATCTCACAGTTCAACCTCCACCACCAAACGAGCCAATCTACCCACAACAAACCCTCCAGGTCTGCGTGTGAGATGCAAAAGGAATAATTCGCCCACCATCCTGATTCTGCCTTAAAAAATGTTATCACAAAAATGTCACTGAACCTAGGCATGAGATCTAATTGCACCCGAATTAGGCCAGCTCGGGCTGTGACAACAATAAATCTAGCCGCCAATACAAAACAAAAATAAAGGGAGGAAAATTATTTCAAGGTGAATGGCTTTAGAAATGTATGTCATTTGCTTTGATTCACATCAAATCATTTTCACTAAATCACCTATCCGTTATGATTACTACATTGCTTCATTGGTGATAAAGTATTCCTGTGCATCAGTGCATCTGTGATGAAGTGTGTGTGCGAATGTGGGGAGCGGTAGCGTAGCGGTTAGCGTGCTGCGCTACGAACCCAGCGACCCAAATTCGATTCCTGCTTACGGCCAACACCAGTGAATAATATCTAAACCAGTCTTGGGCCTCCCCTAGGTCGATTCAGCCTCAAATTAGTACCTGATGCGGTGTAAAGATCACCACCAGGGAGAGAAAGGCAGCCGGGCATGATGTTGGCCACCCACGCCCTCATGTGCCGTGTCGGCCTTCATAGTTGCTTGCCAACAGCACTTTCCACAACAGTGTGTTACAGGCTATGTGGGGGATCTTCGTCTTTGGCTTTGTCTTATGTGGATGTGGCATCGCGTGAGTGCATATGTCAGCACGTATGTCCACAATAGTGTGCATAGGTGTCAGTATTTAAAATGAAGCGTAGCTTCTGATGGTAACTCGCCGTTGCAGAGTCATGTTCAAAGCATGATGTAATAAAATATATATATAATGATAATGAAATAGAGGATAGTGCTCTTGTCAAAATTCTAATTTCGGACGTGGACATTGAATGGTCCATAGTCATCGCTGATAAGGAAAATGCAATGTACGGATTACATTTGAACTAATACAGGTGGGAGTAGTGTCTAGATGAGATGTCAGAGGTGACATCTTGTGAAAAATAGGGTTAATTTGTCACCCAACGTTTTGTAATCAACAAGAGACAATAATAATGATAAATAATGACTGTGCACGATGCATCTTTGCTACAGTACGTGAGCGCACTCATAAGCGTGAGTTCCTTTCCTCAACGCAAGCGAGAGCGCGCACGCAGCTTGTCGCGCATGAGGGACGGCTCGACGACGTACAAAAACAAAATACACTTTAAAGTTTTATGCATTGTGAAAATGTTCGTGGCATATTACATTGTGTCGTATGACAATGATAAAAAATAGCGTTGAATACAAATTATGAAACGTAATTGGAAGAAGCTGACCGTGATGTCAACAATGTAGAGGGCATTAGGTTGCCGCTCGTTTATTCACAAATGTATCTAATTTGCCTACTTGTTATATCAAAAATACAGGGCACTGTGGGTTTCATCCCGACGCTGACACCTCTATATTTGGAGTTTGCATCTTCTCCCTGTGGTCGTGTGGATTTTTCTCTGGGTCCTCTGGTTTTTCCCTCCGCATTCAGAAACATGCTTTTAAGAGTATGTGGCTGCTATAAATTTCCACATGATGAGGCCACTTCATTGGGCAATCATTTGTGGCCAGGTCGCTTCTGAAAAAGAGCTATGTAGCTCAGTGGGCCTTACCTGGTAAACTAAAATAGTTTAGTTTTAATTTTTAGATTCGTTTAGAGAAACCTTTCCTCGACCCCGCTTGATACTCTTGGTTGGTTGGCCCCATAGGTGGAGTTTGCGGGGGGGGGGGCCCCGGGGGGCAATGCCCCACGCAAACTGGACACCTTTATTAATTTATTTTCAGTAGTTTGCAATTAAGATTAAAAATAAATTATATACACCTGCCCCCCCCAAATCTAGAAGTCAAATTCGGCCTATGGTTGGCCCCTAAATTTGTCATTATTCTCTTCCAAGCAATCTCATGACAATGTATTTACGTACGATAGGGGGCTAATGGGTCTGTATTTCTTCAAGTCCCCTTTCATCACCCTTGAATTCTTATAGGAGGAAGTTCTACATTCAATACACTTTCAGAGCCAGGGTGAAAATCCGACTCCAACGTATTTCATTAATTGAACGAGGTAAAACTGATGGAAAAACACAGCGCAAAATAAAGCATCTGTTAATACTTGCAATTTCAATACAATGAATGAACACTGCAGAATCATAACATTGTCTTAGATAACATGAATCTCAACAATAGGTCCTGGATGGACCAGGCACCTACATTAGCACTGAATTGCTATACAACAATAGAATAAGCTACCGTGTTAAATAAGGTCACTTTGTGTAATCACCATACTGCAGCCTAAATGTACAGTGCTGCACATAACACTGAACTGTGGATGAGATACTTATTCATCCTTGCTCTGAAGAATGCATTCAAGTTACATAGGCACAAGTCTGGTTTAACTTATCCAACTACAAATAACATTCACAATAATGCAAGTGGCAGGCTTTGTTGTTAACTAGGCCTCATATTTATCATAACAATTTAACAGCATTATAACGGCATTTACAGCATTACAACGGCAATCCTAACATTATAACAGCATTCCCAGTATTATAAGAACATAAACAAACTTACAGACAATGCTTGTTAAAGTCCCACAATGAACAGATGCACTCGTCTTCACTGAGATTCTAATTGTCTCCATTTTGTCCTCTTTGTAATGGCTGACACCCCTGCCTCGTGGCTTAGAGAACCTTACATAGTAACTTCCTGGTCACGTGACCAAATTCAACACCATATCAGTATCTGCCGTGGGGCAGAACAGGCAGGTTGCCCACTTCCGTACTCACCTCGCCAAACCACCCAGCCATGTTAGTGAAGAGAACACAGCTAATATTTACATAAATAGATTTATTTTACTATACATCATCTAACATTTGCCTTCAATAAACTATTTTTGAAAACAAAGTAGTATTTTTTTATATTGCTTCCAAACTCCTAATCCGTAACCTCGCCTGGGTTCTGTGGAATGAGACACTAAGTTAGATCATGTATATACTGGACATCTGTGAAAAGAGCTTCATAGCTCATTTAATTCCTCCAGCATGAATAAATATTCTGATTCTGAAGTGATGGGGGAAGGAGAAATTGGGCTTGTGGAGGTGGAGGAGCCTGGGGGTGGGAGGGTTTGAGCTGGAGGGGACCCTCATTAGGATCTCAGGTGCGAGGGCTAATGGCCTGAGATACATCAGCCTAGTCCCGGTATACTCTGGAATAAAAGTAAGGGTGCATTTCTTTACCCACTAACTCCTCCTGCGGTAAATAGGATTCACAGACAACAGAGTTGTAGATACAAATAGCTACACTATTGCATATGTTGACTGCATTTAACGCCATCTAAATAATGTTTTAATGTCTTTCATATTGTACGACCTAATTTATGAGGTATTTCCCAGGCACCAATATGATTTTAGGCATACTAGAGTTGTTTTTGGGTTAGATCGGGTAAATATAAATGTGTTGTTAACCCCACCACCACCCCACATACCCAATTAGTAAGGTTTGTCACGTAAACAACATTTTATGCTTAGAATGTCGGAGTGGCTGCTTCTAGTTTAAGCCTATTAAGTCTGATGTGACACTCGAGGGAAGTGAAAACCTTGCCTTCACCGGCACTGATGTTGACACAATTCCACGTACTCATTTTAGGCAAAGATGACCTATGGGAGGCCATGGTCAGGTTCAGATACCAATTGGCAGCAGGCTGCAGGGCTAGACATTTCAGCAACGCCAGAGGGATTGCACTGTAGTGCATACACAATACACAGGGTACATACACACGAGAGTTGTTTAATATTGTCGTGTGTGTGTTTCTTCTCCACACATTAGAAGAGCAATCCAGATTGTAACAGTTTGTTGCTGGGGTTATTCATCTTAGAAATGTGACACACTTTGTCCAATGTGCTGAAACATGTCTGTGTCAGGCGTGCCTTGTGTTGCGAAGGACAAACGTGTCTGTGTGCTTCATGCAAAAAGGTAAATAAGAGATATCCTAAAATAAAAATTCTCGCTATATGTTAAATAACAAAATTCTCAAATATGTGTTATAAGAAGAATATTATATTATGCATAACAAGGCATCCAATTTACAGCATGCCATTTTTTTTAATAGCTGCAGGGGGCATAGAACAACACCTTTATATATATGCAGTGTATATATATAATTGAGAAATTGTGATGTATAAATGAAACTACAATTAAAAAAATAAGTGTAAAATTTTGAAATTCACGTATCATATCAATTGTTAATGCATGTTGGATGTTTATTAGTGCAGTGCATAACTTTTATGCAGCTTAATTGAGTTAATTCAATGGGCAATTAAGCAATTTTCCAGACTTTGGGCTTTGGGGAGCTTCTTGTGCTGCCTTTCCCTGCCTACTTGACCTGCATATTTATCCTTTGAAGTTTTAAAGCCGCAAGTATGAGTGTGAATGTAAGTGTAAATGATCTATAATTACCATAACATATGCCAAAGTAGGTACTTGTGTGCATAAGGTGGCATACGTATGTATGTATGTATGTTGAACTTCTCTCACACCGTATGTAGCCAACCATGCTAATCGGAGGTGCGGGAAAAAGCCAACAAATTGCACAAAATAAGCTTTAAAAATGTAGCTTTCAATTTACATTTACAAGTGCATAGCTCCAGTGGCTTCCTAATATCGGAAAGAAGAGCGTTCTAGACGGCCGCAGAAGCACATCTGAAAGTGCGTGATGGAGTAACCGTGTTTGTTCGATGGTGAGCCAAAAGCCTCTGCTGCGAGGATGGCTGGAGTTTACGTGATGGTTTATGTTCCTTGACGAGATCAACAAGGTGACGAGCCTGACGTTGAGGGTAGTATTTGAGCAAGAATCCTACCCAGCAGGGCCGGATCATGGTCCCGTGAGGCAGCTGGGCACATGTCTTTTGGAGCCCCCCCCCCCCCGTTTTCCTATATTGGTGTCTTTCTTGCCTTCCTCTTCACAAAATCATCCACTAGATCGTAAAAATATAGCTGTTTGACAAGTGACAATGAGTTGAGACGTGTTTGGCACATGCTACTTCGCAGCTCATTTTTAATTCTGCCTACAAGGGAAAATGTCCGCTCACCCTAGCCGTTTGTCACGGCAAAGTTAGAAAAATTCGAAGTGCCACGAAAACATTGGGGAACACTGACTGCAGATTAAGTGCTTGCAAGGTCTCAAACAATTTAGTTGGGCACTTCTCACCCTCAGAATCAGACATGAAAGACTTGAATTGGATGAGTTCGTTGGCAAAGTTAATGTCCAGGTCTGATGGATATGCATCGCAGAGTGCATTTAAATTTTCCACTATGACATCACTGGTTAGACACCTGATCTGACTAATCAGAACTTCAAAGAGACTGGTCAAACGCTTGTAAGCGTCCAAGCGATGTTCAAGGCATGCCACTAGCTTATTAATGACCACATAAAACGTTTCTATTTTGCACTTCTCCCTCCCCTCAAGTGTCACACCTGGCTCTGAGCTCTCATCTGCAAATGTTTTGCATTTTCTCTTTCGCTGAAGATCGTGCTTATATGACTGAGAGACACCTGTTACATTTAAGGCTGCTCTTTCAAAAGCCTCAAACTGGTCTCGTTGTCCCGCCACAAAATCCCTCAACGAAGACAAAAGCTGTGCTGCTACAGATATGTCAATGTCACTTTTCTGTAGGTGTATGCTTGTAGAGTGGAACTGGTCAAGTGTGATGTCCCAGAAATGTGCCATGAACACCATCTCTAAGGTATCAAATTTAGCACATAGTCCAGCGGCCTCAATAAGAGTATCTATTTTCTTATTATCATCATTGCACATACCACCAAAGGACTCTCTAATGTGGGTGTAATTTCTCCACAGTGCCTTGGTTGACTCTGTCTGAGCACTCCACTACGTACTGGACAGCGATTTTAATGTCAGTTTGACATCTGTCTCCTGAAATACTTTACCCTATCATCTGTGTATGGATGAAGAGCAAAATGTGTACAGTGACTGCAACATGTTAAAAGACTCGTCAGCCTTTAGGCTACTGCCATCTAAGGTTTTAACACCAACTAAGTTAAGTGAATGTGCTGCGCAAGGCACTTACTCTATCAGAGTTTTTTTTTGTTTTAGGTGGGCCTGTAGCCCATTGTATTTTCCTGGCATGTTGCTTGCATTGTCATATGACTGACCGCTACACTTTGAAAGGTCCAACCCAAGGTCCTCCACCATCAAAGTCACACAGTCTGCTAAACTTTTACCAGTGTGGCTCTCAATTGGCTCAAAGCCCGGGTTTATCACTCCACCACATTCCTGCTGCTGTTAACAAACTGGAATATGAACGTCAATTGGTTCACGTGTGACAGATCTGAGTTGGAGTCAACAATTTATTGAAAAATATTTGGCATCCCGAATCCCATTTGCTATTGTTTGGTGAGTTTTCTGACCCATTAGCTCAATGAGTTATTTACATATTGGCGATGACAAATAGAACACTGCGCCTCTTCCTTTTCTGCCAAACTTTTTTAAATATTCAGCTAAGAATGGGTCAAATTGTGATAGCAATTCTATGATGCGAAGGAAATTACCATTATGGGTTGACACAAACTCTTTAACATCTCCCCTAAACACAAGTCCTCTTTCTCCCAAGAACTTGATCACTGCTACAACTCTTTTAAAAATGTCCCTCCAGTATTTAGTTCCCCATCAAGTAGCTGCATGAGATCTGCATCTATAGCACCACCCTTTGTCCGC
Organism: Entosphenus tridentatus; assembly: GCA_014621495.2. Classification (NCBI taxonomy): domain Eukaryota; kingdom Metazoa; phylum Chordata; class Hyperoartia; order Petromyzontiformes; family Petromyzontidae; genus Entosphenus; species Entosphenus tridentatus. Next base: position 1,794,120 of record CM025659.2, read on the forward strand.
TGGTGCAAGGCAAGGATGCATGATCTGTGATCTACACTCTTTTCGTGTTCCCCTATTTTTTCAGAGTGTCTAGTCACTAAACCCCTGACTAAAGCCACCGAGCTTGCTGGAGAACAATTTGCATGCAAAACAGTATACACAACCTGTTGAGGGTGAGTACAGTAGCCACTGTCTAGAAACATTCTGCCCATTTGGCAATATACAGTTCCGAAGTTCTTTGTTGAAACTTCTAGTCTTTCCACGAAGCGCTCTATCTCGGACTGAAGCTGGGTATTTTTCACTGCGGTTTTGGAAGGCGACTGCTCCTCTTTCAATAAGCACTGACTTAACAATGTCACTGGAAGTGCTTTTCCATAATGCAGGGTCAGTGACCTCATAGCACCAGGAATGGCTTGGTTGCTGATTTGATTCTTGTGAACTGCCCAACTGCTCCTGAGATGGAAATGATGGTTCTTGTATACCATTAGCTGTTGAGGGTTCACCTTCAAAGGATGGCTCTGGAGGAATGAGAACATTACTGGAAACTGAACTAGTGCTAGTTCCTTCCTCACAGTTGACAATAGTGCTGCTGTCATCATTATTACTATCAGAGGGTTTTTGAAAGAAGTTGGCAATGAGTGGAACACTTTGGAGCAAAACTGCCTCTTTTGCCTCCTTTTCTTTTTTGGCTTTCCTTTTGTAAGCACCACTATTCCAACGTTTGTGGTCCATATTTTAGAACTAGTATGCCATTTATATTAATATATTTATAGCATATCTCAATAATAACTGCATGAATATATATTAATAATGACAACACCATTCAAATACTGTTGTTGGAAAATACAATCAAGTGGTAGTATTTTATAATCTACTTGTACCTAAAGGCAGCTTTGAGTAGATAAAAGAAAAAAATAGATAAGCACATAAAATAAAATAACCCTAACCCTTTAAAAAGGCTGTTAGAAAATATCCCTTAGGAGGGATTGTTGAAATAGCCTTTATTTTTTCTATCGACGTGGCTTTAACGAAGGACCCAGATAATATTTTAAAAGGCTGTTGTTTTATAAAAAAGATTTAAAAAGTATCTATATTACTGTGGCGTACCAAGCAAGAAATGTATTATATACCTGCCTGACACAGAGAGGATTATGTTGCTTGAAATTTAAAAGACCTCGTAAGAGCTGTTGACAATTTGCATGTCAACGTTAGCATTATCTATTTCTGTGGATCTAAAAACAGACCTTATATGGAAAAAAATTATGGGGTTTTCCTTAATCTTTAAGTATGGATTGGGTCTCATATATGCGTTAGTGTATGAAAAAATATAGATTTTGGCATATTTTTTCACGTTTCATAAAACCGCGGTGTAATTCTAATAGTTTATTTGTCAACGACTAACTAAGCTCTCAACAAACGACGAGCCCTCGATCTCACTAGCTGGACTTTTTAGTGCAGCTAATTTGGTTGTAAGGGCAGCTAGCTGGCAAAAATGGCAGCGAGATAACTAGTTTCTGTTAACAAGCAGAATCATATGGGCAGCTATTTGGGAAAATGGGCAGCTAGCTAAAATAAAGGGATAGCAAGTTATGGTAAGTCAAATAACGAACGGCTTGCCATAATCTGACGCCCTTTAAACTGTCCTGTTATGCAGAATGAACTGACTTGTTGGTGAATATTGTATCATGTCACAGCATATTGTAGCGTGCCAGCCAGTGGCTCAGTTGTACAGCAGCACTGTACTCTACGAAAGGCTCTCGTTTTAAGCATGCACTGTATGTACCAAGGGGCCCCAGATGTTACGCTCGATGTATGCACCGAGGGGCCTGGGGGTCCGAGTGGTAAACTCACACTGTAAGCACCCAGGGGCCCGGGGGCCCTAGTGGTCAACTCACGCTTTAAGCACCGAGGGGACTCACATTGTAAGTGCTGCGGGGCACGTGTGCCCTAGTGGTCAGCTCATGCTTTATGGGTGGAGGGGCCCAGGGACCCTCACACTGTAAGCGTTGAGGGGCCCAGTGGCCCTAGTGGTCAGCTTACGTTTTAAATACAAACGGTCTGGGAGCCCTCACATTGTAAGTGCCGAGGAATCTTGGGGGCAGTAGTGGTCAGCTCACATTTTAAACACCAAGGGGTCTGGCGGGCCCTCACATTGTAAGCACTGAGGGGTTTGGGGGGCTCTAGTGGTTAGCTCACGCTATAAGCACCCAGGGGCCTAATGGTCAGCTTGCGCTGTGAGCACTGAGGGCCCTGGTGTTCAACTTCCTTCGGAAGTCTTGGGCCATGCACCGCATGCAGCCTGGGGCTTGGATGTCCCCTGGCAGTCCGAGGCCCCGGGGCACTGACCCCACTGGCCCGGTCCATAATCCAGCCTTGCTACCCAGGCACTCAGCAGTTCAATGGGTATGCTTTTAAAATGTGAATTAGTGGGTATGTATAGTGCCAGTCTGTTGGGCTCAATCACATCGGTTATCTTCAAACCTAAATATGATCCTAAAGAAATTGTATCGGGGTCTGGTGGGCAGTTAAATCAACTAGGATAAGGCAATACGATATTTTATGTCTTATTCATAGCATATCAAGCAATACTGCAGTGTTCAACAATAACCATTTACTTTTGTTGCTTCTTAAGTATATTTTTTTAAAGCTTCCTCATTTGTATACTTTTGTGGGCTATGTGCAAACCCATTGGAGAAGTTCCTTAATTGGAAATGGATGTTCATTGTTTCTCTATTTTATTTAGGCCTTGGCTTTTGTAAACTATTTATAATGAATCAAATGCCTTTTCATCATCTATAATAGCCAGGCACAATGGAATTTCATATTAATTTAATGTTCTGTTTTTTTTTGTACCTGAGTGATAGTTTTCAAGTGGTCAAAGGTAGAATTTTTTTTTCCTAAATCTAGCTTTCCCATATGGCTGATTGTCCTCTAACATGTCCATTGTTTGGCTTCCTATGATACTCGTAGACATGTCATGAGTTATACATGAGTTATAAGGAGGATCATTTGTTTGTCTTACTTCAAGTATGTATTCTCCCTCTTTGAGCGGAAGAATGATTGAAGCATCATTCCACAGTTTAGATGTACAATGTATGCATGCATATTCAGTAAATTGGTCTGCTCGTTTGGTCTTCCAGCAGCTGGTCTCACTTCTTTAATGATGTCTGTAGTCATTCCATCTGCTGCAGATGATTACCATTTTCATACTTCAAATGGCATCGTAACATTTGCTACACGATCACCCTCATCAAAAAGGTGATTTTTCTCCTGTGGTATGATTTTGTTATATCGTGCTTAAGTTCTGCATAACATTCCTACGCTAGTTTTATGAGTCTGTCTCCACCACGCATTATGATTCCATCTTGCTCTCTAAGAGCTACCATTTGACTTTTGACTCACCAATCAGTGTCCTTTATTATGTGTTCAGGCTCCCATTGTTTAATGTGACATCTTTAATCACCGTTTTGTTGTGTTCCCTCAACATATTCTCGTTCTTCTTGTAAGTGTTTTTGACCGAGTTCTCTGTCTTTTGTCTTTCAGTTGCCATTTTTAGCATTGTACTTTTCAATATTGTTTTCATGATACTTTATGCAGTTAGCTTCTCTTATATTTGCGTATTTACTCTGCTCCCAACTCAGTGCTCTGTCCTTAACAATGCGAGTTATTGCATTATTTTTCGTGTTGACATCCATTGGTTAATTTGGTTTCTCTAGGGATTTGAATCTGTTGCTTATCCTAAGTCTATCTTTTACGCCCTCTTGAACTCGATTTTTTACGTGAACTTGCCTTGCTTTCGCATTAAATTAGTTTCACCATCTCTCTCTGGAAATATTGAAGTGTAACTGCCCTCTCGCTAACCCGGCTCCAAGATAAATGTCAGCATAAACAATCAATGGACAACAAGTTTACAAAAGGATATGTATACCTAAGCCATCTATTGGAGATATATTGAGATAAATATCCTGACATAAAGAGGTAAATAAGAGCCAGGTTGAAGTGATTTTGGAAGAAAAAATGGTTTTGATAAACAACATATACCGCTTTGCCAGAATAATAAAGTTTACAATAAACACATATTATGCATCAAGAAATACGGGTCAGAAACATTGGACACTGACAAAGGAATTAGAAACCAAAACTGAAAACTGTGCAAAGTGGCATGGAATGTTGAATGCTTGGTTTCAGGCTGAGCGACAGGATGAGGGAACGGACTGATCAGGTGACAATGTAAACGAGAGACGACAAGTTGTGACTGTTGATGATAGTAGGTGGGCATGGGCAATCCACATCGAGAGGGAAAAGGAGGAGGATGATGGTCGATGGACAAAGACTGATGGCAGAATCACAAAACAAGAGAGAACGTGCCCGAGAGAATGACCACAATGGAGATGGAGCAATGGGATCAGCTCATGTGCAAGAGTGAAATGGATAGGGGCTTCACAGATCTGTTTGGTATGATGTGTGGCATTGAGAGGTCTTCATCCAGCAGTGGGTAGATACTATGAATAGTCCTAACCCACTAAACTATAGTGGTCCTAATAGAATAGTGATAGTTTCATAGTTAACAAGTATTTAACGATTGAAAATAAGCGAACGTGACCCGAATGTAATAATTTAATAAAATGCGATCCAATCAGATGTTCCGCAGTTGTCCAAATATAAATTGTATCTCATTCTATGGCTGGTCTAATCACAACATCTAATTCGATATTTTTTGTCACGCAAAATTGGATGTGGCTTGACTCTCACGCGGGGTGAATGCGCAGCCCGAGTTATTAGCTGCCCCACTGTCGTTGGGTGACGTTGCGAGACCTGCCTCTTGCGTCGGATATGCGCGGAATTGGTGCCTTAACTTTCGCCGTCCGCCTTCATTGGTGAAATCACGGAGCTCGATATGGACACTTCAGTAGTGTGCAATTAAGGGTTAAAGGCGCAGCACCGCGATTGCTTTCTCGTGCCACTGCTGGTGGAAGTGGCCTCCACTGCAGGGAGCTCTGGAGAGCACATCTCGAGGGTAGATTAACCTTCACCTCCAGACTGGCTGGACGTATTGGAAGAGGTTGGAGTACCCACACTCTGCTCTTTGGTGGCGAGATGTTATCTTCCTCGCCTGATATAAAAGCGATCGAGGGTTCGATCCCGACCCTGACGCGTGCTGTATATTTTAAGTTTGTGTATCTTTCTCCTCGTGGTCACGTGGATTTTTTTCTCCGGGTCCTCCGGATTTTCTCTCCACAATTGTAAACATGCATTTAGATAATTTGACTGCTATACATTTGCACTTCATATGCCACTTCGTTGAGCTATCATTTGTGGTCAGATCGCTTCTGAAAAAGAGCTATATAGCTCAGTGGGCTTTACCTGGTAAAATAAAATGGCTGAGTTTAAATGGGATTTTCTTTACGTGATTTTCTTATCTTTGCTATACTTTGCCCTACTGTCGTGTTTTTGTATTTTTGTTGTACCGTTCTCACCCGCCCCTACTGGACATCTGTGATGTGACCTGCCGATTGATTGACCATGGCGTACCCATTTATGCTGTCGGGTGGACGGAAGCGGTGGGGGAGGGGGGTGCATAAAGAAACTCGCACAGTTAGTTTCAACCTCCACGCCGGGAGATAGATTCAGCGACCAGTGAATCGCACATTCGGTATGCTGACCATTGCACCGTGGCAGCATCACTCGTGCACAGCAGAACTCTTTATTAAATATTAGAGAACAAGATTACTGTGGTTTTGGATTCCAATGAGCAATGTAAACGCGTACATTGACCGATGATGCTTGTTATTGGACACTAAAATATATATATATTTTTTTCCTTTCACATCTATACCTGACTGCTCCTTTTACGTAATAAATATTGTTTGGTTAGATCTCGTAAATATAATGTGTCGTTAACCCACCACCACCCTTTTTGTGTAAAAGTTATTCGTTTTGTGCCACGCAAATGCTGGTGTGTGAAACTCTGAATGTCCACGGGAAAGCGCAGACAATAGGATAATTGTAATGCCAACTGTTTCAAATCTCACTCGTAGGTCTCCACGAGTGCAGATGAACACTATGGCGCCTCTCATCCTCTCTGGTTTGTCCACAGCATCGTGGATGCATTTGAACTGTCTTGTCGGGGCTGTGTGGCAACTCTTGCGCTTGTTTACCCAAAAAGGTATCGCTCAAGGTTCTCTCTTGCAGGAGGACCCTGCAAAGTTTTCACAGTGGGGGGGGGGGGGGGCGACATTGCTGCGTGCAATCCCAAATGAGTGATCCGCAGGTGACCATTACCATTGGGATGTTTTGGCCAATACAAGTTGCATTATTATTATAATATCTCTTTAGCTATGGGAGGAAACCAGAGAACCCACGGGAAACCCATGCAGATCAGGGGGAAAACATACAAACTTCAGAAAATCGTGTCCGGTATTCATTATATTATTGATTATTAGCCCCAAATGATTGATCAAAATCACGTTGGCCGTTGACTCCACTGATATAAATAGGAAACATTTCACACCGTCTATGACCAGTTCTTATCCATGACAATTAGCAATGGCGGAGAAGGGATTTTCAGGTAGGGGGGGGGGCAACCCCCCCAGCAATGAAAAATGATAGGAGTTGTTAGTAAGTAAGGACTTGTTCCTTGCTTTTTATTCCATCGATCGAGGTTCGAATTCAAACTGTGTGTGATCGGCATCGTGCTCGCTGAAGGTATGCCTACAGGGAAGTCATGTACTGTTATTCGCAACTGAACACAATTCTGAGTCACTTATAACTGCTTTGCCGTTACTTATTGCTAATTATGGACTCAGACTATTGTCCTGTCATCTCATAGAGTCCCTGGCACATCATAATATGCTACACAGTGGCAGTGGGGGTCGGAAAATACACGTGCCCCCCCCCCCCCCCCAGCTGGCTCCACCAGGGAAAATTAGGAATAAATGGCCCATAAATAAAAATAAAATGCACAGATCAGCCTGGGACCACAGTTTATTCTACCCAATATGTGAGTTACATTGATGCAATGTAACATGTATATTCGGTGGAACACACTGATGCAATGTAACATACATTATTCATATATTTTGCTTAACCTGTATCATATTGGTCAAACATGAAATTAAGGAGCCCCGTTGTTTATAATGTATTTTAAATAACCATATCAAAAGCAGTCTTAAGTACGCTGTCTAGAATTATGCGGCACAAAGTATATAATAAATACAAATCGCCGGTGGTCAAATGACACAACATAACCCTGTACACATCATTGTCTATCTCTGCGGGTGCACCTGCTTAATTTTTCATGCAATTCTCAGTTGAAGGACAACACTGCATCGCAAATGAGAACAATGAAAAATAAAACAAAATGCTTTAATATGTTTTCAAATAAACGAGATCCCTTGGGTGGTATTTATTCCATTCTAACGCCGGCTGATGCATCCAATTACTCTGTAATGAGTGGCAGATTGTGTCATGAATACCATCAACTCCAGATAATCCGAAACTCTTTAGTATACAAATGTTTTATTACGTCACCAGTTCCCACAGACTTGCAGTGTATTTTTTTTATTCATGCAAAAGCCTGTTGTTAAATTGCAAGGTTCCAGCTATGAACGTTTAAATTGGTACCCATGTTGGCTGTGCATACTCAATGGTCTTCACTAAACAGGGCAATCCTGTTTTATCGGTTGAGTATCAACTTGCTAAATATTCAGATTGTGTACTACGTGTCTCTAGACAATTTATGAAGGTTTTATATAACAGATAATGTACTATTCTTTGGGTTTTTCGGTAAAGCCACGTAGATAGAGAAAAATTGAAAAATATAAATAATAACAATATCACGACGTTTCGATCGCAACACAAGCAATCGTCATCAGGTAAAAAAAGAGGGAGAAAGCTGCTGATGCAGGCTGTTTATGAAGGTTTAGAGGTGGGTGGGGCAGCTAATGTTAATGTAGGAGAGTTATCCATACCTGGCAATAGGTCTACCCCAATCAAAGAGCTGTTTACAAACGTTTAGAGATCCTTGTAAATGTAAGCTCGAAGAGAGCTAGAAAAGAGCCATCGCCACATGGAGGTGGAAAAGGATGGCAAGCCGCCATTTACTAGCACAGCTAACGGTGGCTGTGTTAGTGAAAGTAATGTACTCTTTATTTAACAACTTGGAGCATCTCAGTGCTTAAGCTACATTGACATAAGCAAATATTTTCACATTAATTATTTCAGCTTGATGTTAAGTGAAATGCCATATGAATAGCAGACATAAGGTGTGTTGTGTCTTCACCCACCGTGTTAAATACTAGAATCCCATTACACACAGCCAGTCCTTTTGGTTCATTTACTATAATCCAGTATTAGTTATCCTTACCTGGCCACACCTGCTGTCCGTATAGATAAACACAAAATTACACAAACCACCGCGAGCCTGGTTCATGCAGATAATTCTTATAATCGCGTGACAGGTACGAACTGTACCTTGAATGCACAAAGAGAACAATACACGGATGTTAACATACAACCTTGATGACCTGATTAGCAGACGTACTGCAGTTTCTACTCCAATATGGTACAAGACAAATTATATTATCATTCATGGCCATTTGTCAATCTACTGCTGCACAGAGAGCTCCCCACGGTGTGCCGGAGGTCATCGGGGGTGGGGGGGGGGGTATGGACAGACTTCAGTGGTGAAGGGTTAGGCCCAGGATCCGTTTAAATGTCACTCGGTCGCTTATGTTACATCAATAGACTTGAGAATTGTTGAACTTACGTGGGGTCTGGCTCTTAGCACTGTTAACCAACCGCTGCCCCTTAAATAGATTACACGTTAAGAAGTCCTCATATTGTTATATCAAGTATAGTATGCATTTTATGTGCAATGGCTCTCAGCATTGTCCAGACTACCAGCTCAAAATAACTGAATGTGTGGCCATTTTTTCATCGTTGAGACCACCAACGCAAAGATAAAACTTGTGTACATGCAATGCACACCTCTATGTGTTATTGTAGCAATTTTTTGTTTCGAGCCTGCACTCATTATTCTTTAGTGATGAGTTTTCTCGTTAGTCATTTACAGATTTGAATTGGTGCAGTAGAGACATGGAACCGTGGCCTATGGAAACGATTAAACATTTTCCCGTCGGCTAAATCCAGTGAGACATTCCAGTAAAAAATGTATATCTGCGACTGTGAGGTCACAGAAGTGGAAATTCGCGCGCAATACAAATGTAGTGTTGTACAGACGGACTCTTCAACGTCTTTTGTAGCAC
>CM025659.2:1803374-1824735 GCA_014621495.2 Entosphenus tridentatus
TTCCCAATCTGCTTTTGGATCCCAATTCACCTTCTCTGACCCTGACCGTTTGGTCGCGCGGGAAAACCTTGTTTATGGTCAGCTCTCACAGCTTGTGAGACCCTGACCGTTAGTTTGAGCGGGAACCCTTGTTCATGATCTGCTCTCCCAACCTGTGAACATCGAGCAGTTAACTCTACTACACAAACACAACCAGCAAACCACCAACTCCGCATGCCGTAGACACAAAACTGCATTCGTGTAAACCGTTACGAATACCAATTGCGATACATACTGATAACAGGCTTGCGTTAATAAGTTTTAAACTCATCTCGGCATCATCACCAATAATGGGGGTGAGCGGTGCCGCCACGCTCGGTTTGGTCAGCGGTCATCCTCCAGTCAATCAGAGCGTGCCGTCTCACAAGGGGTGATCGGTTTCCGAGTACTCATGGTGTGACATCACACCAGGAAGTGAGAACCTATTGTCCTGCTGTGTGAAGTTACGGAGAGGCAGATTTTGTTTGGTTTTTAATCATGCCTCGTTAGCTCACTAATTAACTCATGGGAATATGCAGGTCCTTCGGGTTTTTGCTCCACTTTTAGAAACGTGCGTGTAGATTATTTAGACTGCTGCTATAAATTTCTACGTGATAAAGCCACTTTGTTGAGCTTTCATTTGTGGCCAGGTTGCTTCTGAAAAAGAGCTACATAGCTCAGCGGGCCTTAACCTCGGAAAATAAAAACAGAATGGACATAGAAGCACTCTCACACGAGGGTGCGATGACTCAGGGTACACGACGAACCTATCATGGAAGCAATACCGCCCATTGGGTCAGAGTTGTCGTTTTAGTTCATTTCAAATTCACATTTACATTCCCCACGTGCAAGAGCCTTGGACGAGGGTGTGTGAACTGGTGTTTGGAATAACACTCAGCTTACATGGAAGTTGTATCCTTTTCAGATTTATTTTACATAATTTAGCAGATGTAATGCTAGTGACAGTGAGTTTATAGATATTTAATGCACTTTAGATGTCAGTTTTCATTCTGTATTGTAAAGATGGCATCACAAGAATAAGGCATCACATTTACTTTATTGTTGGATAATGTATTAACATTTTAAATATTGTATAACTTATAGACTTACAAAGTTGTCCTGGTGATCCCCATTGTCGTTCAATGGAATCCTCTATACTTGAGCTTCTGGATCAAAATGTTGAAGATACATTTTGGATTGTATCGGGTTCGATTTTTTTCACTGCTAGTCCAAGTTAATGCACAAGGTGACATTAAATACCTATAAAATTGACAGCTGATCAATGACTTTAATATTTGGAAATGTTCAAACTGACATTCTTAATGGAATGTATACATTTAGATGTAGTACCGCTTTTTTATGGTAGGTCACAACCTTTTCAATCACTCCTGACATTTTGAGCTTGTAAAAACATGAAACACAAAGCTTTTGTATTACTTCCAAGATTGTTATATAATTTATTTATTTTAAATACAGACATGGTATTATTTTTTTAGGAAGCTGAAAGGAAACATCTTGCTTTACCCCAGAAATACTTGATCAGGTGCAAGTAGAATTGTTTATCACATGTTTGAAAAATTCCAACGTTTTATGGAATTTAATTTTAGCATTTGCTAATATTATATTTTAGTACCTTTCACTGTCATTGTGCTGGCACATTTCCTGACCTACACTTAGGCTGAGCAGCCTTCACGAAATATTTTAGCTCTCCATTGCAGAAAACATGTCAGGAACAATTACACATTTGCAGTACGTGGTAGGGTATGGGTAATTTAATTCCCATTTGCAGCAGCACTTAATTAAAGGGTAATATGCAGCAGACGAAAAAAAAGGACATTTATGTCACTGAATGCTGATCTTTTATTGTAAGAATTTTTTTTCAGAATATGCTGTCATTTTTATTATCTGATATAGCAACAATAAAAATGAGGAGTGGCATAGTAATAATATTTATAAATTAAATGTTTACATATGTTGCATCGTAGAACCACGCGGAGACGGAAGTTCTTGTAAGGGCTTTCGCCGTTCATTAACACTGTTTAAACACTCAGGCTCACACCAGGGGTAGGTGTTCTCTATACTCGGTCCTTCCCATGGGCCCCCGAGCTCTACTCGTCCTAACCTTGGTTATCCCTTGGGCTCTCTCACTCGGGCCGGGACGGGGGTTCATCCAACACCGCCCAGCCGAGGAGAGAAGGACGCCACTCACTCTCAGCCGATTCTCACAGACTTCTTGGAGCCCTACTCTCGGCTATTTCTTCGACTCTCCCACTCGTTGACTCCGGATGGGAGTTCAGCCAACACCATCTGGTCACGAGCGGGAGAGACCTCCTGCAGCCGATCCACACTCCAGGCTCCCACAACGATCCTGCCTTCGTCACAGGGTCCCCTTTAATTATCCCTTGGGCGGCTCCTTCCCTTCACTCGGACCTGCCCCTGTTCCCGAAGTTGTCCCCTTCCAGCACCCATGACATGACGTCATCACACTACTCCTCTACACATATGTAGTGGTTTCCAGGGAGACTGGAGACGAAGCACTTGAGGCACACGTTTATTCAATACAACTGCAGGATACACAGGTCCCTAACACAGAGGGGTAGCGGCCCCTCTAACCGATACCCAATGAGGTATAGCCTCTGGGTTAGCGTGTCCTAACCACTCGGACTACACTCACGTTCCTCCGGCCAAGGGGACCTAGAGGAAGGCTATCTGACCCGACACAGCCAAGGTCCTCGAGTCCCGACCACTGGCCCACTCGGTCCCGACCCTTAGAAGGACGTCGGGTCCCGGGGGTTCCCAGGGTCCTAGCCTAGCTGGTCTTCTTTCTTCAGCTTGACGAAGACTGCCGGACTCGTCCAGAGGTCCGGCTTTTATACCCATGGCCAGGTCTCTCCGCCCCTTGCCACGCCCCCCCTTCTGTAACTTTCTCGGGGGCTCTGGAATATCTCCCCCAAACCCCTCTCTTGGGGTTGGGAGAGCCGAGTGTCCCAATGGCCCAGCTCATCCTGCCTATCCCGGGTTACCACCCCCTATGGACACATGTTTGCTACTACAGGTAAGTGTGCATAACAATGCTATATATAGTGGAACCTCGGTATACGACTGCTTTGGAATACGTCGAATTTGGTATACGTCGTGTTTTTTCGAAAAAAATGTCTTGGGATACGACGTCTTGCTTGGGATATGACGCCTTTGCTAGAACTTATATGGGTCGGGATGAGTCACCGCGTACAGTACCCACGACTGAAACAAAGCGAGAGGGGCGGGGTGTCATGGGGGAGAGGGGCGGTGGACGTGGGGGAGAGGGGCGGAGGATGTGGGGGAGAGGGGCGGGGGGCGTCGGGGGCTGCCCCCATGGAGGGTGTAGCCCCGGTACGGGTCGAGGCGCGCGCGACGTGCGGGGTTGAGGCACGCCACGTGACCAGCGCAGCTGGCAGCAGCGCGGTCACGTGGCTTCTGTATGAATTTTTGTAATTAGTGTCTAAATTATTTTATACAACCCCATTAATGTATAATATGCCATATAAAATATTTATTTTCCTCTGGAACGGATTATTTCCTTTCCCTTTATATCTTATGGGAAAAAATCGTTTGGTATACGTAATTTTCGGTATAAGTCCTACCTTCTGGAACAAATTAACGACGTATACCGAGGTTCCACTGTACAATGTCTGACACCGACGCTACATATAAAATATGCGCATCTCGAACAGATTTTTCAGAGATTCATTTGTAAAATGTCGAGTGATATATGGCTAAGATATTTTTGTACGCACAAAGATTATATTTAAATAGCTACATATTGCATAATCCATAAACAATTAATTGCAAGCGATATCTCATTGTACAAATAATAATGTGCATCCCTTTGTCAATCCACTGCTGTTTAAAGACCCCATCACACTTGTGTTGATTATTGGAGTTGTTTGGCCATACTTCACCACGCTGATCATCACGATTATGTTCGTCTTGGCCGGAAATGGAACTGTCAATGGATTCATAATGCATTGCTAAAACCACTGCACCACAATATACATTATGTTTAATGTCCTTTAATCAGGTGAAAGCTCATGAAGACGCATGACCTCCTTTGCAATGGAAACTTGGATCTCTAGTTACAATGGAGAGTTATATTATTATTTTTCATTCGGTCTATTTGTGGGTAATTTTCAAACTGATGACTCTCGGTTATCATATCAGCAAACCACAACCTGGAAATTATTCTGAAAATGATGCCTGCGCAGTATATTTTGAACAGCAGATATTACAATGTACTATTTCTTTTTTTTATTTCTTTGCTGAAGTTACTAGGTGGTTGCGAGCATTAAATCGTGAATTAAATAATACTGGCTCGGGGTGATTATTATACAAACAACCTAGCTTGATTGCTTCTCATGCTTTCTAACAGAACATGTCATGTGTTGGAAATTTTCTGTGGTGGCATGAGCAACATGCGTGGGCTTGTCTTTGTTGATAGCATGTGGATATTTGTTTAAATACTGCATCTTTATATTCTTGGTTCTTTCGGTAAAGTCACGTAGAAGGGAAATAATAAAATAATAGTGATACAATTTATATTATTTATTTATTTCCTTCTACGTGACTTTACCAAAAGAACCAAGAATATGAATCCCTGCAGTCACGAAAGCTTTAAATCAAAACTACATATTTTTGTTTGCATACGGTATGAAAAGGGGAGAGGAGTGGCATAGTGGTTAGTGCACTCTGCTACGAACAAGGTGGCCTGTGTTCAATGCCAGGGCACGGCTAATATCAGTGTTGATATCTGAACCCTCTGTGACCAGAGTGGCGAAGTATGGTCAAACAATCCTCATGGCGAGCACAGCACGGGGATGTTTTCCTGCTTCATAATTCATAACTAGTTTAATGGTGGCAGTTTGTTTTTAGTGCACTGAAATATATTTTACTTCACTTACCCAAGAGGCGTATTGTCTTATGAATTCCCACCTGGTTATGAAGGTCACGATGCTGGTGATGATTGAAATGTCTGTAGATTTTAGTGTTGCAGATGTCATCTGCTATGCTGATTGATGTTTTTTGCAGCTCAAGTAGTTGAAGGTTGATTGTCCAGCTATGGTCTGTGTAGAATTGAAAAGAGACTCTTTCTTTGAAAACTCAGTCCATGCCCAGGTGTGAATGATATCAAATTAAGATTACAATGTGTAGCCAAACCCTGTGTTAACCTAATTAAATATTTGCAAAAAATTCCAAAGTTATCCACGTATACATAATACTTTGATATAATCTGCAATGACAAGCCAAAATAAAATGTTTACGCCAATATAAATAGTCGCTTACTGTAACTTAGGCGAATGACTTTTCGTGCAGTACCACCACAGAGGACAGTCACAGTCACATCTCTGCCGAGAAATCCGTCCGATGACTCGTTTATCAGAGTACCACTTATCAACGCCTGCCAATCACACAGCGGGCAGGACGGACACTCCTTACGCGGGTGACGCGGTAAAAGAGACAAAACCTGCAGGTGTTTGACCTCTCTGATCCCTTGGCTGCGTTGTGCTTGCACGGTTTGTGCAGTGCCACGGGGGTTTAGTTATGTGCATGAGGCAGTCGTGTCGTGTACATAGCCCATATACGTCTCGCCGACACGCCCAACTATTTTTCTTCCCACTCGGAGCTGTCAGAACTTACTGTATTGGCAGGGGGAGGCGTGGGCTGCGCATGTGAATCTTATTGTGGGTGCAGACTCTCATTGGGCACACCCCCCGACTGTCCTTGTCTAGTCTACCTTAGCGGGAGTGCACCCTACAGCGCTGGACATTCATTACCGTCCCAGACAAATATTAGCCTGACAAACTATTTTGCACAAGAACTCTCGGCAAAATGGCCGCTTGGTGGCCTTATTAAGAAGTTACACGGTCGCCAGCTTGGCGGTGACCGCGCGGGATTTCTATTGAATACCCATCTTTATCGGTTGGCTCTGTGTAGCTCACTTTTGCATTTCCGATGATGATGATTAATTGTGTCCAAATGTTGTCTTCCCTATTCACCTACCCTGTCCTTCCACCTCTGCCCTCCCCCCATATTTCTGTCCTTTTCTTCTTCCTTCCCTGCTTGCCTCCTCGTTTCTGCTGTGAACAGCTGCACTGGAGGACCTCCCCGGCAACCGAGCTCCCTTTCTGTCCTGCCAACGCCTCCTGCTAATCCTTGGCTTTCTCCTGACACTCAGCACATAGCAGGCTGGTGGTGTACCCTGGAGTCGGGTGTTAGCTCGGGAACTCCAGAGCACAGATTCCCCACACCACTTTGGGAGTACACATGGATGTATGAAGCAGGGAGTTGGAGGTTGAGGGAGCGGGAATAATTTAGTAGTTTCTTCTTGCCGACCAATGACAGCCACATTGGCATCCCAATCTTATAAATCCTTCATAGGGCTTTTATTAAAATACCACTTGGTAATGCTATTCCACTATATATTCTGTGACTCCAAACAGGTGATTGCATTCAAAAAAGAAAATAAGTTTCACAAAAGCCAAGCAGTATTGTATCATATCCCATAGGAGCTTTTGCATGCGGATTAAAATCTTTTTATTGAAAAAGAGAGAATATTAGAACAAAGCAGTGCACGACAAAGAGAAGTTAAGTCATTTTCTACAAATGTTATTTTCACCCAGTTCCTCCTCTTGCAACTTTGGTTGTCGTTTTCTCAATGACACATTATTCGCTGATGCTGGTCAAGGATATTACTGTGGGTGCATGTCTCTACACGTTACCGGATGATGTCTATTAATCTCCTGCAAAGCCCACTTGTTGATGCACCGCTGTTCACTGATTGATAAATAATTGCTCAAACCACAGAGTGTGGTGAAAAACATATTACAATCCTAAACTAAGGTGACAATGTATGAAATGTGGACAGGATGGGCTACGGTGATTTTGAACAGAGCATAAATGTATAAGCTTTGCGCAACAAAAATCAGATTTTTCATGTGCACACACATAGTACTGGGAGGCACTGATGAACATTTCATTGTCCCAAGGTGTTGAGAGAATGTGCTTTGAATTCACCTATCATGGGAACATTTCAGTAACTTCTTGGTCACGTTTTACATTTTAGTGATTCAACGTGAACAGATAGCAACGCTTATGATAGTGACATCAACACTTGCATGTATGTTTAGTAATACATATCTGCCGAATGGGCAAAACATTTGGACATGCTAAATAGTGATTCGTGTATTTTATTTTAATTACATGCGGCACTTATCCATTTGTATCCCACAACTAGCTATGATAACCTCCCTCTGCCTCTAGCTATCCACCCTCGATTGGTCACATTCACCCCATGTTTGACAAACGTTCAGCTGCCAGCTCTCGATGAACTACTCTCCCGGTAGCATGCCGCTGTTCATGAATTGGGTTCCAAGTGGGTTTTGTTTATTTGTTGTTCAATTATTTTTTGTTATAACAAGGCGAGTCAAAATGGGAACCAAGGGACGTCACCGTGAATGCGGTGACGATTCCCCCATGTGCGCGCGCGCTCCTGTTGCAGAGATCCCCAGATGTTGTATTAATAATAAATAAATTAAATCTGACTCAATGTATCAGCTAAGTTTTTGTTTGTTATCGTGCCCTGCAAATTCTGTTTTCAAAGCATGCTTCTGTAAACGAGAATATTTTTTATAAGCTGAAACACGTAACATAACGTCTCATTTCCTGTTTGGAGCCCACTCTTTGTACTGCGTTGTGAAGCCTTGATAGTTGAACACACTAAATGATGTTTTGTGTGCATGTGTATTCCCTTTTCCTGCAAAGCAGTTGTAAACGATGCGGTGTAATGTCTAAAACAATTACAATGTAAACCTTAAATGTTAAACTTTTGAAAGGAACCTTAAACGTATATGATACCTACATTTTGGATTACAATTTAAAGTGGTGACTTGAAGTGGCAGTGATTAAAATTATATTATTACAGCAAGCAAAACTGGCATTAAATTAGTATATAATGTTTAAACAGACTCTTGTAGTGAGCATCATCTATCTAGATGAATACGCTCGTGAATAATTACGCATATAAAGAGGGAATGATGTAGTAATTTAAGACCTGAAATTCACTATCATAGTTTTACAATCAGTTATCTGGCATTAACGTATATGAAGATAACATCAACTACTTTTTTTGCAAATATAGAGAGAGTTTTACACAAATGAAGAGTATACAAGACAATTTAGTTTCACTCAGCTGCAAATTTAAAGTCTAGTTGTACAGTTATACAAACCATAGCCATACTTATTAACAAAGACAAAGGGGCATTTTGAGTTTCATTATAAATGGACCTATCTCTTTGCTGCATGATGTTGGGGAAGACCTGACAGCTGTTCATGTTGTTTTTTCTTCTGTATAGTGATTGTGTTTTTAATTAAAATAAACGTTTAACATTAACTACAATTGCCTTTCTGATTTGTAGATAGAACAAAACAAAACCTTATTTATCCCTATCGGTAAGCAGACGCTGCGCCCTTTAAACCATGAACCACGTGACTGACTTAAAGTTTAATGTCAGTTCAGCTTGCTGTATGTCTAACTTATGACTTATCTCTTGCAGTATTGTGTCAACATTATATAGCCTAATATGTGATGTTAGCAGGAAAAAGATGTTACATTTGTATTAAAACATAATTGTAAACGCAGAACTATAATGTTTTTTTAAAGATATTTGGTGAAACACAATTGTCTACCAAAAACAATAGAAAGTCACTGGAGGTGAAATATCGGTTCGATGCTGAATCAGATCAACCATGCAATAATTTTCTCGGTCGGAGACAATCTTAACATGTTCCTTCAGAGTGGGCAGGTAGGAACTTGGTTGGACAGCGCATTCATGCACGACAGAAAGCTCGCGGTCACGTGACGCACTTCAACCAATCCGGGAGCGTACATGTTTGGGAGGGGCTATGCACGACAGACAACCCATGGTGGGCAGTGTGGAACTGTTGTTCCTACCTGTATTAAGTTCAAGAGTGCAGGTTTCCCTCCTTTTATGCGGTAGTAGATGCATTCCAAAAAAAGGTCGCACAAAGCAAAACCGCACAAGACAGCTAACTGCCGCGTAGCGCACACGGTACACACACAATTTTGTCCC
This sequence comes from Entosphenus tridentatus, assembly GCA_014621495.2. Lineage (NCBI taxonomy): Eukaryota > Metazoa > Chordata > Hyperoartia > Petromyzontiformes > Petromyzontidae > Entosphenus > Entosphenus tridentatus. The sequence continues at coordinate 1,812,518 of CM025659.2, forward strand.
ACGTCCGACTACATAGCTGCATATGAGTTCATTAAAACCGCATACTATACCGCATAGCAAATTTTGGGTACAAATAGATTCGCCGCATAAACGCAAAATTACACAAACCGAACCCGCATAATGCAAAGGAGACCTGTAATAGGTCATTATTGTGAATACATAATATGAATGTTAGCAGATCAATAGTGCACTCATTAATGTAAGAATGTATATAAATGATGTAAGTTAAAGATAGGCCTGATTTACGTAATTTTTTGCCACATACTTGTAATTCCACAAAATGTATTCCCGCTTAATTCACGTGGCAGTGTTTTGGTTCGAATCACCACGTGCATTGTGTGTTGGAGTCTCATTCTACCGCAGCCAATCAGTAACCAGGGGGAGGGCCTGAGGAAAAACAGAGCCGAGCCTCATGACATCACTAAGACATCATCATGACATCATCATGCACGCTCTACCAACAAGACCGCGCTGACCAGTCAAGCTCTGTTCCGACTCGCACACGTGGACACACACCCACGCTCACATGTCCGTTTAATAGTTGCTCTGTGTCCTTTACCGGAGCACACAATTATAGTTGCAATAACCCAAAGACAGCTTTTGCGCTCCTTAAAAACGATGTTGAATAAAAAGATAATGATGAAGATAATGGTGGCGATAAAGATGATGGTAACTATTGATTAATAAACGACAATCATAACACCCAAAATTACTCTAACTTAAAAACATAATTTTATACTCATGATCAACGTTTTTGGGTTTAGATCGCGTTATTTATGTGTCGTAACCCTCCACCACCCGACACGGCCAATCAGTAAAAAAGTGTCGCGTTGACAAAAGACAAATAGTTCACTGCTTTAGCCCAGTCGTGTGTTGAAGCGTGAAACCACAACATTTACAATTTTTGAGTACGACGTTTCGCTGGTAATTGCATCCATCATCGGGCAATTCGCCATTCTGTAAATGTTGTGGTTTCACGCTTCAACACACCGGTGGGCTAAAGCAGTGAACTTTTTGTCTTTGTCAATGTGACACTTTTTTACTGATTGGCCGTGTCGGGTGGTGGAGGGTTACGACACATTTATAAATAACGCGATCTAAACCCAAAAACGTTGATTATGAATAATATTGGTCGCGAAAGCCTACGTATAATTTTATACTTACGCACATTATAATCATATTAGCCTTAACATGCAGAAACTATCCAATCCCGACTGCTACAAACTCTGTAGCACATTCCTGCCTGGCCCGTACATAACACTGTTTATCTCACACCACAGGCGGTTAATCAAGCACGTAACATGGAATATTGTGTACACTCGCATGTTCATGCACATAGATCTTCCTTTCATCTGTTACAGCTGACTTATCACACTCCCCAACCCATTACAGCCCTTCCAAGCAACCCGTGCCCTCACTCTTGTGGTCCAGTATTACTCCTCCTGCTCTATGATTCCCCACGAACTTTAGCCACTCTCTCTCTCTCCCATTCTTTTCACACATCCCACGTTGACTCACGTTACCCCCTAAATTCCACCCTCAGCCCTTCCTCTCACCTGTCAGCGCCTCTCTGTTTACCACTCCCACTGAAATTCAGGAGTGCCTGGACACAAACATCGGTGGTGATGCCACGGCACATCGTGAGCTTCCGTTGTCACCGAGCGATGTTGAGCCATCCTCTCAACCCCTGAGACTAACGGCCCCCCTCGACCGAGTGATATCACATAAGTGTATATATGCAGCTTTGCATCTCTGAATTTAATAACGATGCAAATTAATGATTGCATGAATGCACACGTTTTCCAGGCACTGGCGATACGAAGAGTTCACGAAAAACCAAGCAACAATACACTCAATCCGTGTTTTTTACATTCATTTTAATTTGAATAACTTTAATTGTTATTTAATGATGATACTATGTGCACTTTGCATTCTATTAAAAATAAACATGGATCCCATTCACTTGCAATTGGGAAATTGTCCTTTTTTTTAAAACAACGATCATGTTGCTAATGCATGAGGTAAAATAAATGCGGTTGGGAAAACCACACGGCCTTTGTGCATGCAAAACCAACATCGTTTCCTGAAGAAGTGCATTGTGGTCCTCAGCAGTGGCGGCTCCTGCAAAATCTCTCAGGGGGGGGGCAAATGTTTGGATGATTGATAAGGATAAGGTCCACCCATGCAATGGATAAATTAACAGCTTAAGCATGTAAAGGAAACTTTATTACTTTAATATTAATGAAAAATAAAGTGACTCTTACAATACATCTCCTTGTTTGTTTCTATACTCACTATTATTACACTGCTTACATCACATTACTCGCTTAATACACTGCTTACTTATACTGAAATTTTGCTCTTCTCTCTTTCAAAGTAGCAAAGTGATCAATTACTCTCTCATTGAAAGCAGGCATGTTCCTGACGAGTTCCCTCTCCATGGAAAGCATAGCCAGTGCATTCAGACGTTCCTGTCCCATTATATTTCTCAGGAATATCTTGATTCTCTTTAAGGTTGAGAATCACCTATCAGCTTCAGCAGTTGTCATGGGAGTGGTTATGAGGATGTTCAACAGAGCAACAGTCTCTGAAAAAGTATCCTGGTGGTTGTACTTCAGCAAAACCTGGTACAGCGCCAGTGCACCACAGCAGCCCTTGAATTCTGGACTCTCATAAATGAGAGACAGTTCAGTCTTCAGCTTCGCCTTATTTAACATAGGGTATGCCCTGACAGTGATGTTCAGAGCCTCAACAGGGAATGTATGGCCATGCTGTTGAAACATCTCTCCTTGTAGCAGCGTGGCACTTACAAGGTGGTTGGTAAAGGAGAACCTTTCTTTAGATTGTGTCGCAGACCTGACAAAATAAATACATTTATTTTAGTTATAAAATGCATTATTTATTATAATATAAATATGGAGATATAAGGTTTCCATCCCGACAGCAACAATGTATCAGGCAGAATCCATATTTTATATCTCCATATTTTTTCAAAAATTAATGCTATTGGTCACCCTTTACATCTGTCAATGTGTTTTACAAATATTTAACCAATGAAAAGCATTAAAAGAGCTTGGAAATTATTTTGGGGGAAAAACAGGTTTTCTTTCGTTTCCTGAAAAGTAACAGTTTTGGACATACAAGGCTTCCGTCCGACAGCGATGATTTGTGTGTGTGTGTGTGTTATTACGTTAATTAACATTTAACCAAAATTCAAGCTCAAATGGAGTTTGACAAGGGTTTTTGACCAGTAAATGTATTTTCAATCCACTCAGATAGTTTCTTTTATTAAAGATTCCACTAGGTGGCGACAATTAATATTGTTGACTGCAACGTGCTTACGTATGATGACGTAAGCACGTTAGTGCGAGCCCTCCCGGAAGCCATAGAGAATGCATTGCAGTGCCTGCAGTTCGAAAAAAAACATATTTGAATGTAAGTCTATGGGAACACTCTGGGCGATTCTCAGCCAGAGTGAAATCGCCCCAAAAGAGGCGGTACTCCACAGAACGTGACATGACGCTGATTGGACTATACCCAGAGGCACAGTGACGGCTAGCGTAACTCTGTGGTTGAATGAGATTGTGAATGTGATTGAAAAAGTCCCTTTCACACTTTGGTGGTGCGTCGCCCAATCGCCCTAATGAAGAAACCGCCCCTGGTCCTCAGAGAATATGCTCCGGAATCAATACTATGGCATACTCTTAGGATTTTTCGGTAAAGTCACGTAGGTAAAAATAGCCCCGCCCACCCCCCCAATACGTTCCATTCATTGGCTACCACATTCAGATAAGCCTCTCCCCCCTCCTCCCCCCTTAACTTGTATTTAAAAGCTTGTCTCTTGGAATTTTGCCTCCGTCACAGCTAAATCTAGCTGTAACGGTCCCACCTGATGACGGAGACTTGTGTTGCCTCCGAAACGTCGTGATTTATAATTTTATTTCTATTATTATTTCTATTATTTTTCTTTTTATTACTTATTTTTACCTACGTGACTTTACCGACAAAACCTAAGAGTATGAATCCTTGCAGTTACGAAAGCTTCAAATCTAGAATTAATACTATGGCAGTACCACTGAGCATTCATTTAACCTCGCCCTTCAATGTTCTACAGCCATTGGGTTAATGCAAAGATGTGCCTCCCAAAATTGTGGTGCCTCTGAATAAGCGAAGCTCCTAGACACCTGTCATGAGTGTTTACCTCCTGTCTGTGGCCCTGAAGTATATCCTTATTTACAGCTAATAGACAAAGTAAAAAAAACACACTACTCATTAAAGTATGTTGAACGTTGTTTGCACTGTACCGAGCCAACAGTGCCCACCAGAGATTATATGTACACGTACTGTAAAAATAAATTAATTCATGTGCCTTATCCAGTGGTTCTCAACCGTTTTCGTATGACAGCCCCCCCGCCCCCCAATCTAAACCACTGGTTCCCATGCACCAAACCTCCCTGCTCCAGCATGGTTTCTAAAGTTGCAATACACCGAGAGTGAGTTAGAGATCAAAAGTCCACCGCTCGAGTAATCACTGTGTTCGCAATGCATTTATTTAGTGTTTCATACTCGTGTGCTTTTTTGCGTTAGTAAGGAATTAGTCTGTTTTGTCACTGCAATCTGGCGCCATTCCCCCCGCACACATCCATGATTTCTCCCGCACAGTATCCATGTCGCAGCCTGTGTCCACCCATAATGACTCCAGGGGGGAGGGGTGGGGGGGCACGCCGCATAGCTTGAGAACTTCTGGACTCATCATTATCAAAGTTTCAACTCCATTGTGTTACTGCAAGTTCGACTGTCTTTGTTTTATTTTTTGTCCGCCTTGCACAAAAGGAGATGGCGGCAGCCGCCCGTGTGTTTTGGCCTATTCTAGCTTGCTGAACGGCGGCAGTATTACATTTTATAACATAAAAGGGTTAAGCTGCTGCCTACTCCTGCGAGATTATTGCTGGATCTTTCAGGTGTGATTTGGCGGCAGCATTTCCACACATGCCAAGTGATTGGATGCAAGTTTTCTGCACGCTTCTAGAGTGGGTCATGGTTTCATGCTCTAGCAGCCTATTTCCCTTGCGTCTTCTATTTGTTACACCTCTCTCATTTCTCTACATGTTTATCTCGTCTGTATCTGTCCGGATGAGATGGGATGGCTGCAACCCATCTCAGGATTAGTCCAGGCCACATTTAACCAATCCACCGTGCAACTTGCAGAGATGCTGGAATGCATTCTGTAAGTGGTGTCGAGAATGAGTGCATTGCTAATTTATGAAAAAGGCCATAAATACACAAAATGGATTAAAATGACAAGTGCAGCCTACAATCTACATTTTGAATATTTCTATTTGAATTCAGAAATTCCAGTGTATGTTTCTGATATGAAGCTTCAAGCATTGCTTAAGTAGTGACCTAAGAACAAGTACGTAGCAAGAGTTAAAACATTTTCCAGCACACAACAGCTCATGATATCGTAGTTGCAAAATAGATATTTGATGCCAGTGTCCAGAAACGTGAATAATTGTCTTATCTTTCGATTTAAAGCTTTCGTGACTGCAGGGATTCATCTTCTTGGTTCTTTCGGTAAAGTCACGTAGAAGGGAAATGATAAAAAATAAAACATAATAAAATAATTCTCACGACGTTTCGGCCACAATGCAAGCAGCCGTCCTCGGGTGAAGAATAGGTCTGTCTGGAAGACAGCGTCTGAATGAAACACCCCAGGCTTGGAGCATATATTTAAGCTGGGTTGGAGGGGGAAGAGCGCCTTGTCAAAATAATTTTCATATCAAGAGGAATTTAGCATATTCATGGTAAATGCAGATATGGAATTAGTACTACTTGTGAAATGCGTAGGAGGTGGGCGGGGGGTTTCAAAGTCATATTATGCCCGTGCATTATGCAGGATTAGCAGCATCAAATGGAGGGGATAGGGGTAGCATTAATAAAGGGAAGGAATGTTAATAGTATGTAGCTGCAGTAACTAAACCACCACGTAAAAAACTAAAGTATAAACTACATAGTATCATCAGTATACTAAATATACTCTCCAATAAGCTGAGCTACTAACAGTAAGTAATAGATTACAATTCTATGTCGCAAAAAATATAATATGCTTCCAGCTAAACTTTTTTCTCTTACATCACACGGGTCTACCCCGTACTATATAGTGCCATAGACAAACCCAACATTAAATTACATACTGTATTACTATACACCACCCTATACCTTCGACTATACATTGTAATATTACACTATGTATTATTCTACCCACCCTACTGTATATCACACTGCTGTATATTCACTATACAATTACGATACTATATATTACCTTATACATTGTATTAAACATTACAATTTTATACTGATTATTATACAATCTGCTATACACTATAGTGTAAATAATCACTTTAGTGTATGGAGATGAGAATCGTGCAGAAGAGCCAAATAATGGCTATCGGGAGATTTTGAAGATTGTGGGCCACGATTAATGAGTCAGGTTGGTATATATGATAATTGACTAATATTAAACTCTAAACAAAATCGCTTGCTCATCATTGACCGGTGACCACTTTGTATGTGTAATAAACGTCTTTCAAGACGATTTGTGTAGAGGGTGCTTTCTTTATTTCCCAACTGCAGTAAAGCATAAACCCCGCTCCTTCCCTCTCCGAATATTCTCCCGGATGGCAACGCCCTTAGACGACGTGTATCTCCGATCCGCTGGCAGAGTCCACCCTGCTCTCTTGGCCTTGTCGCTGGCTGGCGGCATGCCGGAGGGGAGAGGCAAGCTCCGCTAGGGATCCGCCACGTGGTCGGGCGGCGAAGAAAGAAGACAACGAGCAGTGACGTAGTTTAGACCCAAGGCTCCCCACACTGACACCGAGTCCTCCTCCGTCCCTACTTATATTTCCCCGGGCGCAGCTAGGCACCGCCTCTGGCCACGGCCTCTCAAGGAATATTTTCGATGGATCCCAAAGTATCTCTCCCGACTCCGCCCATCACCTTTGGCCCAGATTCTGTCCCCTCTTAGGATCGGATGGTGTTACATAATGGTGCCTGTACCGAATTACCCTTTAGCAACCAATAGATGCAGCTCTCTCATTACATCCCCCCCCCCCCGGCCCCTCAGAATTAAAAAGACTAGCCGTCCCGGCTAAAGATAACAACACATGTACACAATAAGAGACACAAACAGGGAAGAACTCGTGGTGTGCGCTCGGAGGAATGAGCTCCAGGAGGAATTAGAATCCCACAATAAGGCACAACCAATAATAAGGGAACATGGGATAAAGGGACAATTCCAACAACGTGAATAAGGCAAGAACAACAACATGGTTAACTTCAATGAAATTGCAACATCTTGGAACGAGTCCGTGACGCCGGACCATCAACAGGAGCGGCATCCTGCTCAAACCTGGTCAGCACGCTGAGCAGCACAACAGGTGGCGGAGGAGCGGAAGGCTCCACCGCAGCAGGGCCGGTCCGGGCGAGGTCACGGGCTGCATTGGTGGTCACAAGCTTGGATGCTATGGATGGCAAAACAGAATCTTTTGGGCGTCCACCCTGTAACTGCATTGTCTCCGGTTCACTGGACACGTCAGGCCCCGGCAGTCCAATCATTGGGGATGAAGGAGCAACCCACGGATGGATAAATGGCTTCAACCGAGAGTGGTGGACGAACCAACATCAGCGACCCGCCCGGATACGCAAACATTGCGGACGATTAATCTCGACCACCTCCACAGGATCTTGCCAGGGTTTATGTAACTTAGAGGAGTTGCCAACGGGCACCTGAGGGCAATGTAGCCAAGCCCTGTCGACAACGGACCACGGCATGTCATGGTCCAAGCTGCGCGCATTACATTCATTGTGCACCTGCAGTTTAGCGGTGCTGATCCTGGCCGCCTCCAGAGCCTCGGAAATACATTGCAAGGAAACACGAACATGTTCCGGCAGTTTAGATTTAACGTTATCCAGCGGTGATCCCAATTGGGTATCTAAAGGGGGCACATTTTTTCTCCCGTGTAAGCGTGCAGGGCCATCCTGTAAGCGGCAAGCACGCTCGGCACATGCAAATCCCAATCAGCCTGTTTGGCATCCACCGTCTGACAGAGCATGGCGGACAGAGTCCTGTTCAGACGTTCGACGATCCCATCCATCAGTGGATGGTACAGCTGCTGTATATGTCGGATTATGAAATTTTGATAAAAAATAATAAAAATTAATAATAATTTTAAAATGCGCAATTTTGCGGAAATTATGATAATGTAGTGTAATGCGAGCAAAGACAGGGTCACGTGAGTATGGGCGGAGTCAGGGTCACGTGAGGGGGTGGATATAAGGTGAGAACCGGAAGGGGATCGGGAGTGAAGTCAGGATTGAGAAAGGAGAGGCCACAGGGAGTGCTGGCGAGGAGTGGCGCGATAGCGAGAGGCTGGAGTCACGGCACCGTCGGCCAGCGGTGCGCATGGAGCAGCGGGGAGTCTGCAGAGTGCGCGGGAGCGCACGGGGCAGCGGAGTGGCTGCTATTAGTGCGGAGTTACGCGGAGCAGCAGGGTGGCTGCGAAGCGTGCAGAGCACACGGGCAGCGGTGTGGCTGCAGAGAGAGAGAGAGAGTGGGAGACAACGTGGAGTGCGGAAGAGCGAGGAGGAACAGGTGCGGGTCGGAGCGGAGAAATCGCAGGGTGTGAGCAAGAACCAAATAAAGGACACGGAGAACGACATCGCCTGGAAGTCCTTTATTACACTGGTGTCAGAAGTGAGACATGTCGAAACAGCTCAGGAAGAAGGCCATACCTGCACCATCTTCTGCGCCATCTTCTGACGAAGACGACGACCCTTCTCCGGTGGTGGCATTACCAGCAATGGAAGGCGGAGGCGAGACGGGGACGGGCGACGCGCTGAGAGTGCAAGATGTCATCGGCACTGCGGGACCGTCTTCGGGGATGGGCGTCGAGGGAGGGTGGCGACACGTGGCGGGCGTCACCCTGGTGACGCCCGCGACGAGTCCGGGGAGCCCGACAAGAGGGCAGCCGAGTGGGGCCTCGTCGTCATTTCCAGCCCTCTCCACCACGCGGCACAGAGTCGCCATCTTGGGTGTGGTCGGGGAAGAATGGCAGGAAGACGCCATCTTGCCGCCTCCGACGCGGGAAGACGCCATCTTGGGTGTGGTCGGAGACGAACGACGGGGAGCCGCCATTTTGAACACGTTGCAGAGTCACGCCATCTCCTCGCTACCGCAAGTGACATCATCGCCGAATGAAGGTGGCGGCGGGACCCGAAGCCAGCATCTTACGACGGTGAAGGAGTCCTCCATTGGTGGAGATTGGAGCGCATTCGCCTGCCGGTTTCAAGCGGCGGTATGGTCCGCTAAATGGACTGATGCGGAGGCCAACGCTTCTTGACGACGAGTCCGTCCGTTTCTTCCGCTCCATTAAAGCTGATAAGAAGACGACACTTCAGGGGGTCTTTGAGGAGATGGCGGAGGCGTACGAGCCTCCCGACGATGCTCACCATAGGTTTGTGCAGCGGACACGGGCACCCAAAGAGTCGCCAGTGGCATTCCGGGACGCGGTGATCGAGTTAGCAATGGCCGCATATCCAGAGACAGTGCCCGATTTGTTGGAACCCCTGATACTGGGCAAAATGTTGGAGTTATCCTGGGACTTGCGCATCCACATGCCCGTGTGCGGCCACGATAAGTTGACGTCCCGGACGGCGGCTAAATGCCTAGATGCCCAATTTAATCTTCGCCGCTGGAAACAAGTGACGGCGTGGACAAGGAGCCCTACAGTCCACGGCGGCGCAACAGGAGGGGTCCCGCAGGAGGCCGTCTACGTTCCGCAAGAGAGGGGTCCTGAGGAGCTGACGGCGGCATCGACCCAGTGGCCGACTCGGGGAGGAGCGGGGTGGCGACCAAGGCCGGCGGCGCGGGAGTGACAACACCGAGGGGGTGCTGCACGCCGAGCCGACCTGGCGTGTTTCCGCTGCGGCCGTAAAGGCCACTTCGCCAGAGAATGCTGGGCTCGCGTTCGACAACTTCCCCAGCAGAAGGCCTCGGTCACGGACGCGACAGTGAAGGACCACCCACGACAGGCAAGTCGGTACGTATCAGACACCAGGCAAGGCCTGTCACCTCATGCATCACCATCGTTACGGGGCCCGGGTGCCATTACTGACGGGGAGTCGTTCGGTGATCCACGTCGCTCGCTGACGCAGTGGCGCAAATTGGCACGGAGGGTAGTTGCGGCCGCTACGGGCTCGTCCACCGTGCCGGAGTCGATCCAGGGGATCGACGTGCGCATTTTGGTTGACTCGGGTGTGTCAGCGACCATTATCTCAGACGTGATATTTCACCTTTTGTCCATTCTGCCAGGCCATGTGAGGCCGGTTTACGACTCTTGCATAGCGGCGAACGGGGGTAGTATGGGCATTGTGGGTCAGGTGGACGCCAGTATATCGGTTGGGGGTGTTTCGGCTACGGGGACAGTGTGGATTTCCAGGTCCCTCGCGGTGCCCTGTTTGTTGGGTACCGATTTCCTAGCCAAGATGCCCATTCAAATAAGGGTGGATCTTAATTGCATTGAATTGCCGGGGGGTCGGCGTGTTGCATTCTTGCCGTCACCCTGGGCCCGGACAGCTCCTGACCGTCAGGTGCAGGCACTGTCCGAGGTATCGGTTGATATTCCGCCTGGCTCGCAGATGCTTATTCCCCTGCGGAATCGGAAACCGGTGCCTGGAATCGAAGGGGCGGCGGGTGTTTTGTTATCGCTGTCCACCGCTATAACAGGTGGCTTGACGCTGGTGGGGGCACAGACGATCGTCCGGCCGGGTCAACCTCCGTTTTTACAGGTATTGAATGGGAGCGCGGAAAATGCTGTTGTACCGGCCGGAACCGTTTTGGCTCATGCTACAACGACGTTTATGAGCCATGGCGATCATGACCGTCGAGGCCTCGTAGGGGGAGTATTGGTCTCGACGTCACAGGACGATTGGTGGATTGCTGAGTTGTGCCGGGAAAATACGTCTTTGACTGCGGACCAGCGGTCTGCGCTCCGCGCGCTGTTGGGGAGGTATTCCGACGTCTTTATTGTGGACGATTTCGATTTGCGTCGCACCTCCTTGCTTTCCCACCACATTGATACGGGGGATGCCGCTCCGATTCGGATGAACCCGCATCGGTTGAGTCCGCCGGAGCGGGATCACATTCACGGCGCAGTGGAGGAGATGCTGGCCGCCGACATTATTTCCCCGTCAAACAGCCCATGGGGCGCACCGGTGGTCCTTGTGAAGAAGAAGGATGGGAAGCTGCGGTTTTGTGTGGATTTTCGGAAATTAAATAAGGTGTCGGTTGCGGATGTGTACCCCCTGCCGCGTATGGACGATTCCCTCGATGCCTTGTCTGGGGCGAATTTCTTTTCTACTCTTGATCTCTCATCGGGATTCTGGCAACTTTCCCTAGACGAGTCCTCGAGGGAAAAGACGGCTTTCCGTATACCGCAGGGATTGTTTGAGTTTAATTGTCTTCCCATGGGCCTGAACGCCGCCCCCGCAACATTCCAGCGGCTGATGGAGCTCGTGTTAACGGGTCTGCAATCGGAGACGTGCTTAATATACTTAGACGATGTTATCGTTTTCAGCCGCACGTTTCAGGAACATTTGCGGAGGTTGGACACGGTGTTTGCCAGAATGCGTTCGGCTAATTTGAAATTTAAGCCCAAAAAGTGTCACCTATTACAACGATCTGTGCGCTATTTGGGCCACATTGTTAGTTCCGATGGGGTCGCCACGGACCCGGAAAAGACGGCGTGCGTCCGTAACTGGCCGACTCCGGCCTCAGTGGGCAACGTGCGTCGGTTCATTGGGTTCGCCTCATACTACCGCCGGTTCGTTCCAAATTTTGCCACGATCGCGAAGCCTTTGCACCTCCTTATGGCTAAAGGCCAGAGATTCAGCTGGGGACCGACGGAAGAGGCAGCGTTTCAGGGCCTGCGCGATCGTTTGGCGTCGGCACCGACGTTGGACTATCCAGATTTCACTCGACCTTTCATTCTGGATACTGACGCTAGTGACACCGGGATTGGGGCTGTTCTCTCCCAGTCTAAGAACGGCGTTGAATGCGTGGTCGCGTACGGTAGTCGCGTGTTGTCTCCTGCGGAGACCCGTTACTGCGTTACACGCACTGAACTTTTGGCCATTGTGCATTTTCTTCGCCAATATCGGCC
>CM025659.2:1826848-1922309 GCA_014621495.2 Entosphenus tridentatus
GAGCAAAGACAGGGTCACGTGAGTATGGGCGGAGTCAGGGTCACGTGAGGGGGAGGATATAAGGGGAAAACCGGAAGGGGATCGGGAGTGAAGTCAGGATTGAGAAGGGAGAGGCCACGCGGAGTGCTGGCGAGGAGTAGCGCGATAGCGAGAGGCTGGAGTCATGGCACCGTCGGCCAGCGGTGCACGTGGAGCAGCGGGGAGTCTGCAGAGTGCGCGGGAGCGCACGGGGCAGCGGAGTGGCTGCTGTTAGTGCGGAGTTACGCAGAGCAGCAGGGTGGCTGCGGAGTGTGCGGAGCACACGGGCAGCGGTGTGGCTGCAGAGAGAGAGAGAGAGTGGGAGACAACGTGGAGTGCGGAGGAGCGAGGAGGAACAGGTGCGGGTTGGAGCGGAGACATCGCAGGGTGTGAGCAAGAACCCAATAAAGGACACGGAGAACGACATCGCCTGGAAGTCCTTTATTACATATGCAATTATATGCATAAATTATGATAATCATGGGGATAATCGTATTAATTTATGCGAATGCTTACGCTTATGTTAATGTTGGCAGTTATGATAATTAGGCTTAGCTTCGTTATCCAGAGTTGTATCAATCGGGATAAAACGATTATCTTTGATTAAACATTATTGATTATCTTAGTGTGTTTATGTTATGTTAGGTCTCCAAATTAATATCTCAACGCAGGATACAGTTCTTATAAATAAGAGTTTTGTATGGACTTGGAAAGAAACACTCAACCACTTTTGTGTTAAGCAATTTTTATTTTAAACAAACATATGACACTCTAATATGCAAAGACGAAAGCATACGTCAATTTATTCATCGGCAACATTATGTAATTAACGAAAATGAATGACTAACACACTTCTAACAATCTTATTCATGTAACTCGTAAGGCAGCAACTGTCTTTCACGATCAGTTGATATTGAACGCACCATCTTGAAATGGCAACCCTTTTCGAAACACAAAGTTAACTTTTTGAAATAGTCTTATTCGTGTGCGTGTTGTGTGTGCGTTGTCCCCTTGTAAAATTAATTATTTTTTTAAGCAGAGGCAGGGCGCTGTGTCGGAGCTTGTGGGGTGGGGGAGGGGTATATATTTCAGATTTTAAGCTTTCGTGACTGCAAGGATTCATATTCTTAGTTTTTTTCGGTAAAGTCACGTAGGTAAAAAAATTAAATTAATAAAAGTAAAATAAAAATAAATAAAAAATTACGACGCTTCGGAGGCAACACGAGCTTCCGTCTTCAGGTGGAAGCGTCACAGCACGATAGCTGTATCAAGTGAGAGAAATTCCAAGAAACAGTATTTGTATATATACTGGTTGAGGGTGGGAGGAGCCAAGGTAGGCCCTGAATATGATTTTTGTGAGGTTCGGTGCGGCTGAAGCACGCTGTTAGGAATGAGCCTCTGTTGTACACGCACCTTTACATCATCCGCACCTAGTTTACACAACAACTCAGGGCCTACCTTGGCTCCTCCCACTCTCAACCAGTATATATACAAATAATGTTTCTTGGAATTTCTCTCATTTGATACAACTATCGTGCTGTGACGGTTCCACCTGAAGACGGAAGCTTGTGTTGCCTCCGAAACGTCGTGATTTTTATTTTATTTTACTTTTATTAATTTAATTTTTTTACCTACGTGACTTTACCGAAAAAAACCTAAGAATATGAGGGGTATACAACCAGCGCTTCAGAGAGGTTCCCTCTCGCTCGGGCGTGGCAGCCGCGAGCCCGTAGCCGGCTTTCTCTCTCCGCAGCTAGATTGAGCGGCGTTGGCACGATGCGGTCCTTGAAGAGGCTCGGTCGCTTGGCGCTTGATGACGCCCGGGGCTTGGTGCTGCTCGTGCACTCTCTCTCTCCACTGTTAGATGAGTGGCGTCGGCACGATGCGGTCCTTGAAGAGGCTTGGTCGCTTGGCGCTTGATGGCGCCCGGGGCTTGGTGCTGCTCGTGCACTCTCCCTCTCCTCCGCTGCTGGATGACGAGTCGGCACGACGCTCGCCGTCGTGGTGCGCGATGATTCCGTCGTCGGATAGCGCGCAGCTCCTCCACTGCTGGATGACGAGTCGGTTCTCAGCAGGTGCTGGTCGATGTGTGTGTGTATTAAACACACGGCGCATTCGATGGCGCTCTCTTCCTCACGGGCGAAGATCAGGCTCTTTCCCCGGCTCCGTTCTCTCTGGCGATGCACGATGGCTCTCGTCGCTCATCCGCTGCTGCTGGTCCTCTGCGATGCTCGCTTGGTCGATGCTTGACGATTTCTGCCCTTTTCTCCAGGTTGATTGCTTGTTGTTGCTCGTCACTCTCTCTCTCATTTTCTCCGTGCTCTCTCCTTGATCGTGCAGCTACCAGCCCTTACTTCAGGCTGCGTTGGCTCAGGCTCTTTCACGAGAGTGATAGCTGGAATTTCGCAAGCTTCACTCGCACTTAACCACACCTCACCACTTAGTTCTGCGAGAAGCGACACCGGCCATCGGTATCGGTGTTTGCTCCCTCGCGACGGCACCGCCAGCCGGAGCACAGCTGAAACCCAGCCTCGACCCAGACTGAACTCAGACTTCTGCGGCTCTAACGACCCCTCTTCATCCCATCTCTCTTGCGAGCCTCCCTCGCAACGCTGCGTCACAAGCCGAGTCACAAGACTGAGCGCGACTCGAACCAGACTGAACTGCGTGATGTGCGTTTGTGTTTAAAAATCCAAAAACGTGAACCCCTCCCTTCTCTCTTCTCTGCGCATCTCTTCTCAAGAAAAAACCAACAACAGAAAAAAAAACAGACACCCCAGGAATGTCAGGCCCCAGACCGCCCCTCTCGACCCCTGAGTGGGTCATCCCGAGGCCAGTCCCCGCCATACGTATTTACGGCTGGCATGTGTTTGTGCCGAACCGTTGGAAGACAAAGGTGGCGGGGAGGTCCTGACGTTTGCTGTTTTTAATGGCATTCCACGTTTTTTCTAGATGCCCGGCGTGGAATGTGACGAGTAGCGGGTTGTTTTCATTATTTAATTTAAAATATATATATTTTGGCCTAATTATTCTTAATATTAATTTTTGGAAAAAGGGGCATAAATACAACACAGTGACGTTCTGATTTTATTAGTGTACAATGTGTCACAGACCTCACATAACAACTTAGAGGAGAAGTTCCGACCTTGGTCCGTAAGCAGCTGTTCGGGAGCACCTTTGTCCATTACGTAACCATTCAAAAACGCGTCAGCAATGGGTCCAAGGATGTACGCACATTCCGTACATCATTGGACCCATTTGGAAACATCGGCTGTCATCCCCATCCAATAATAATCATGCTGCAACATCAACAAGGATTTTTGGATGCCGAGGTGCAACTTCTCCTTTTCCAACGTACGAACCAAGTTATTACGGAGGGTAACGGGAACAACAATCCGCCAGCGATTTAGCATCTCCTCCCTCCACACCATGGAAAATCAATTGGCCCCCTTCACTCGAGGCAGAAGCTGCCTGCGCGTACTCCGCATGACGCCGCAAACTTCCTAAGGATTCATCCAGCAGCTGCTCGCGCACCCATACAGAGCGCAGAAGCTGCAATACACTGTCAACTGACGCGACCGTGCCAGCAGGTCCCAAACCGGCTATCGCAGACATGATGGTACGCGTCTGCGACACAGAGGGCCCACAACGGCTCATCCCAGACAAACATGGACAACGAGGCGACTGTGGTAATCGTGACAAAGCATCCGCGTTGCAATGTCGAGTACCCTTACGATATACCACGCGGAACGAGAACCTCCTGCAAGATTTCAAGCCAACGAGAAAGTTGGCCAGCCGGTTGTTCAACCTTCAAGGAATATAGGAGGGCCACATGATCAGTACAGACAACAAATTATCTGCCATAGAGGTAAGGCCTGTATTGCCGAATGAAATAAACAATGGCCAAAAGTTCCCTCCGGGTTACACAATAACGACGTTCCGCAGGAGAAAGGACATGGCTGCCGTACGCAACCACCTTCTCAACCCCGTTTTTAACTTGAGATAAGGTGGCGCCGATGCCCGTGTCACTAGCATCAGTGTCAAGGATAAACAGCAGGGAGAAATCGGGATACTCAAGCGTGGGTGCGTCAGACAGCCATTCACGAAGGGCTAAAAACGCAGCCTCTTCCTCCAGACCCCATTTGATTCTCTGGTTTTAGCAGTCAATACATGCAAGGGTTTAGCGACCGTAGCACGAACCTACGGTAATATGACGCAAATCCGACGAAACTGTGCACGTCCCCCACACACGCGGGGGTCGGCCAATCGCCAACACAGGCCGTTTTCTCCGAGTCCGTGGCGATGACCTCGGCGCTGACAATGTGACCCAAGTAATGTACCGAATTCTGTAGTAAGTGACATTTAGCCAGTTTAAACTTCAAATTAGTAGAGTGCATTATATCGACGACGTTACGCAGACACCGGAGATGTTTGTTAAAAGTGTGGCTAAATACAATAACAACGTCTAAATAAATGAGACAAGTGTCCCACTGCAGGCCGGTCAAGACGAGCTCCATGAAACGCTGGAAGGTGGCCAGAGCCGAATTCAAGCCCATCGGAAGGCAATTGAACTGAAAGAGTCGTCCAGGGGTTAGTTGCCAAAACCCCAAAGACAGATCGAGAGTGGAAAAATACCGCGCCCCGGACAAAGCATCCAGGGAGTCGTCCATGAACGGGAGTGGATATGCGTCGGCCACTGAAACTTTGTTTAACTTGTGTAAATTAACACAAAATTTGGGACCACCATCTTTATTTTTTACAAGCACGATGAGCGCTCCCCAAGGACTATTCGATGGGGAAATAATATCGGCGGTCAGCATGTCATTGACCGCCCATTGCACACGTTCCTTTTCAACAGGGCTCAACCGGTGCGAGTTTTGATGAATAGGGCTGGCCTCACTCGTGTCAATATGATGAGACAACAGGGATGTACGACCAAGATCAAATTCAATCTTACTGAAGACATCCGAAAACTCACACAGAAGTGAATGCAATTTGTTCCGTTGCTCGGAAGACAAGGACAAATTCTCCCAGCACAAAGCGACGGCCCACTGGTCGTCCGCAATATCACAAGGATGAGCCGCCCCCACAACATGTCGCGGTTCAACCTCATCGCGGTCCGAAAACGTGGTGGTGGCATGAGCCAACATCGTACCGGATGGAACTACAATGGCATCTGGGTCCCCATTAAGCACCTGCAAGAACGGGGCCTGCTCGGAGCGAAGGATCATCTGTGCACCGACGAGCGCCAGACCCCAGGTCGCTGTGTTTGACAGGGTCAGAAGGACCCCAGCCATCGAATCGATACGGCACAAGCATTTGTGTTCCTGGCGGGATCTCGACTGTGACATCAACGAGGGCTTGTACAGCAATACTCGCCGACGAATGCAATTTTGGTGACGGCAAGAAGAATAACTTGCGACCCGAGGGCATTTCCAAGCAACCCTGATCCACCAGAATTTTAATGGGCATCCTTCTGAGAAAATGATTACCCAATAAGAGGGGTAACGCCAAAGACCACGGAATTAGAACAGGTCCCAATACGGCTACCTCACCAATTTCAATGCGGGCATCCACCTCCCCAATGATGCCCATGCTACACCCATTAGCCGCGACACAAGCATCAATGACCAGACGAATTAGAGTAGCAGGGATCAATAGAAATTGAAAAATAATGTTCAAAATAATGGTAGCAGATGCCCCGGTGTCCACCAGAACGCGCACCTCCACCCCTTGTACTGAACCCGACACCGCCGAGGACCCTGCTACCACCGCGACCACGCGACATGCCAATTTCTTCCATTGTGTTATCGAACTAGGCCATCCCTGTGCAACCGGACCCAGTCGCACAGTGTGAACATGCGACCCGTGCTGTGAACGAACGGCCCCCAAGTCATGAGATGCCTCGCCTGTAGGGGTGGTGGTTGAGCTGTCAGTGGGGCAGCAGGCGCCGGAGCAGCAACCTGAAGTCGGAGATGGAGGGCGACTTTGGCATTCCCTCGCGAAGTGTCCCAGTCGGCCACAATGGTAGCAGGCCAAGGGCGGTTTTTGTGCCCATCGGACCTCGCGCTCATTTCATCGGCGACGTGCAGTGTCGCCCCATCTTTGATTCCATTGAAGAACCACAGCGGCGAAATCAATATCAGAAGATGCATCACCAGGCGGAATCACGACGACTTTACTTGGCGACCATCCCTTCGTGTCCCCGTCTCGACTGTGGTCTCCCGTCCATGCCGCCATCTGCGATCATCGCTGCAGGCTTTCGTGAGCATGAAGACATCGGGCTGCCCATCGGGATGTTTGCATGTCGTGGCCACACGCAGGTAAGACCACCCACATGTCTCTAGCCAAAGTCAGCATGCGTTCCATGACAGCGAGGCGAGGGCCTCCGGATTCACGTCAGGGTAAGTGACCGCAGCCAATGCCATCAGCGCAATGCGGTATTCGAGAGATGTCTTGGAACTCCCTCGCCTACGTTACAGAAACTTTTGTCACGTGTCGGAAGGTGGCTCGTACACCTCGGCCATCTCGGCATGCACACCCTGTAGCGTGGACTTCTTCTCCAGAGGGATGGACCTGAAAACAGCCAGAGCGTCGTCATCAAGAACAGTCGGCAGAGCAACCAGCGCCTCATCCTCCATCCAGTGTACCGAACGGAACGCAGCCTCGAATCTCCAAGTGAAGGCGCTCCAGCTGCGACGAATTCCTTAACTTGTGGGAGTCGTCGGGTGCGATTGGCTCCGCTTCGTCCACCTTCCGTGGTGGCCCCCGTACCTTGCGCACCACGCGGCTCGTCCAAAATAGCGGGCTCCGACCGCGCCCTTGCCGCGCTGTTTGAATGGCAGCATCCAGCTGCGCACCCTTCTCAGCACATGTAATGGCGGTCGTCGCAGCTGCGGGAGAACCCGCTGAAACTCCAGCCTTGAAACTTTGGTCGGTACCTCCCGGCAATGCATCAGGTGAATGCTACGCCACCGTAGTAATCATGACGAGAGAAAACAACTAAAGGAGCACTGCCCGCAACGATTCTAGCTGCTCCTCCACCTCTTCCGGCCGTCTTCAGCCCGCTGGAGTGGAGATGTTGCACAGCGTCCTCACGCGCCATGGATCTTGTAACCAGGACCACGGATCCCGGGGTCGGCAGGTCCTGGGTCCCCGCATCGTCGTCGGAAGAGGCTACAGGTGGGTTTTGCTTCTTGAGATGTTTTCTTCGTTTGAAGAACCACTTCTGACACCAATGTAATAAACGCCTTCCAAGACGATTTGTGTAGACGGTGCTTTCTTTCTTTATTTCCCACTGCATTACAGCACAAACCCCACTCCTTCCCTCTCTGAATATTCTCTCCCGGATGGCAATGCCCTTAGATGACACGTATCTCCGATCCGCTGGCAGAGTCCGTCCTGCTCTCTCAGCCTTGCTGCTGGCTGGCGGTATGCCGGAGTGGAGAGGCAAGCTCCGCTAGGGATCCGTGGTCAGGTGGCGAAAAGAGAAGACGACGAACAGTGACGTAGTTTGGACCCAAGGCTCTCCACAACGACCCCGAGTCCTCCTCCGTCCCTGCTTATATTTCCTCGGGCGCGGCTAGGCACCGCCTCTGGCCACACCCTCTCATGGAATCTTCTCGACAGTTCCCAAAGCATCTCTCCCGACTCCGCCCATCACCTTTGGCCCAGATACTGTCCCCTCTTAGGATCAGATGGTGTTACATAATGATGCCTGTACCGAGTTACCCTTTAGCAACCAATAGATGGCACTCTCTCATTACATATGTATGTGTAGTGACACAGCGCTGAATGCTGTAGAGCAGCTGAAATTGCAGGTAGACTCTTAGCGCACACGCCATTGAGTATATACATGGGTGTGCAAGCAGGGCCGGACAGTAGATGGCTGTCTCAGTCGATGCCGTCAGTGCAACATGGACAGGGTCGTGTCTGGGCTGGGTTGTACGGCAGCATGGTCGTGAGAGATAGACGGGGCTGGAGTTGGTGGTGTGAACGAGAGAGATAATAAAGAGAAGGACGGTACCCCCTGACAGTGCATTTGGTGTCAGAAGTGGGGTATTAAAACCCCACCTATAGTGTCGGGACGAGGACGGCGAGATGGTCATCCTTCGAACAACCCCGGGACCCGGGATCCCAGTTACGAAGCCCGTGGGCTGCTGGACAGCGGAGGAGCCGCTGTGGATTTTCGGGGCAGCTGCTACGAAAATTGCAGGGAGAGCAGCTACGCATCCACGGTGGGGGGGAGAGCGGCTGGATGTCGATGACAGGAGCAGCTACACAAGGAGGCGGGAGCGGCTGTGCATCGATGGTGAGAGCGGTTGAGCGTCGACGGGGAAAGTGGCTACGCAAGACGGTGGGAGCGGCTGCGCATCGACAGCGAGAGCAACTGTAAGTCGCCAGAAAGAGAGCGGCTGAGCGTTGATGGCCAGCTTGGCTACGCAAGACGGTGGGAGCGGCTGGGCATCCACAGGCGAGAGAGGCTGCATATCGATGGAGAGGGAGCAGTTGCACGTCAACGGAGATAGAGCGACTGCACATCGATGGAAAGAGAGAGAGCAGGGGCTACAAGTCGATCGGGAGAGCAGCTGAAATGTTCCCATGGTCACGCACTGACCAAGCAGCATGGCGGAGGACCGCCATGTCGAGAGGGGCGCGGGCCGGCACATGGCACAGTGCCCGGGGGACGGCATAGAGGAGAGTGGGGAAAACCAAAGTGGGAGCTTCCATTGAAGCGGGAACAAGGGGCTCCAGACGGGGGACCGTGCACATGGTGGGCACCATTTTGTCTCCGGAGGACCTCCCGGGACCAGCGGGCACCATTTTGAGGCGAGCGCAGGAGTACACGAAGGGGGTGCGAAAAGTGACGGAGCTGCAAGAAGCTGCTCCTGAGCTGGCACGGGAGGCTCGCACAAGATTCCTCCAGTGGGAGCGGATGGAAGATGAGGAACACCCTATGCCTTCCGGGCAGCGCTGCTGGCACTGGCACGGGAGGCATTCCCACTTCTGGGTGAGGGGGCGCTCGACCTTCTCGTGACGGAAAGGTTGTAGGAGTTGGCAAGAAAGCTGAGGGTTGCCCGGCCCTCCACCATTGGCACAGAAATTTCATCCTCAATGGTGGCCCGGAAGATACAGGTCTTTGAGAAGAAGCAGCAGCGGACAATGTGGGAGGCCGCGATATGGAGCATGAAAGAAGGGATGGCGACGATGGGGGGCCAGGGGATGCAAGCAAGATTATACCTGCAGGAGGACCCACGTCCGGAGCAGCTCCTTCTGCCCTACGGACCCACGCCCAAGTGCTTCATGTGTGGTCGATCGGGCCACATCGCTGCAGAGTGTTGGGGTGACGAGTGACCACCAGCGAAGTCACCCAAACCCTCCGGCCCGCCGACAAAGTCAACTTAAGCCCCGCCGGACCCAGGTTTCTGAGGCCTACCGAGACTGCCAAGTGCGAGGTCTCGTGGACTGGATCCGAGCGGGTGCTGCGAGGGGCCACGCCCTTTGAGCCAAGGATTCCGTCTCCATTGTCTCAGCGAGGTGCAAGACCTCGCTGAGACGGAAGTGACCGGCCCCATGGACTGGATCAAGCGAGCTACGTCCCGGTATGGAGGGACTTTCCCTTGCACTGGGAAGGGATCCGAGGGAGAGGGGGTGTTGGGCCTAAGCGCCTGGGTTAAGGGTAAATGAAGAGGTGTGTCGATTGCAGGGGGGTGTCGCCGATTCGCGGATGGGGGACTCTGTGGGAGTTATTGCCGATTCTCGGACGGGGGCGCCGTGCTGCAGGGGAGTTTGGCAATTCACGAGATCGAGGGCATCGCGTTGGGGTGAGTGTTGCTTTGTTTATCGGGGCGCACCTGGGGGTAGTAATATGTGTTGTCGATTTTCGGGGGACGCCGCGGTTGTAACGGGATTGTGGGGAAGTTTTTTTCTTTTCGTTGATGTTAAGGGTGTTCCTCGAGGTAAGGGGGTTGCCCTGCCTGCCTACCGGTTGTAGATTTAAAAGTGCATCGATCCAATGGCTTCCTAATATCGGAAGAGCATTCCAGACCTCCGCAGTCAGGCATATGACAGCGCGCGATGCAGTGACCGTCTTTGTTCGATGGCTAGCAAATAGGTCTTTTATTTGATCTTTGAGTGAATGCACACACATCAACCCCAACTGTGACCCCGTGTGCAGCTCCTGCAGATCCTTGCTCACGCCACTGCTGGTGCAAATGCCCCCACTAGAGAGAGCTTTGGAGAGCATCTTTGTTTGACCTCTTGGAGGAGGTAGGAGTGCCCACACTTTACTTTACCACAAGCAAGCTCCCAAACGACTAGCACAACCTTCTATACTGCTGAGTGAACAGGGGCGGGGGAAGCTAAGAAATTAACACCATTATTTTTAAATGCCATACAAGGAGATCAAACCGGCAACCTTTGGATGCTAAGTCCACTGTGCTGACCATTATAACCCCCCCAAGGTGAAGGCTGCTAACAGAGGCATGATTAGTGCTTAACCGCTGTGTACAATGGTGAAATTTCCTCTTCACAACAAATTGACAATGACATTTATGCACAATACGTATGTGGAGTTGCAATTGTGGTGTAACGTTAGCGCAAGTGGCAGCATATTGTGCCATAAACCCCGTAGACCTGTGTTCAATCTAGGTCATCAGTGGCGAGTGATACCTGAATCGGTTCTGGGCTCGCCGCCCTTGCACCACCCTTCACTAACCTACACCGAGCAGCTTGGTGAAGTTTGTTTAACACGTAAGCTTTCGCGACCAATTTGTGAAGTTAGCTGAAACTACCCCCTGACCAACATGGTGTGGGAAGGGCCTTCATGAAGCATTGGATCGACTTAACAGGCAGTGCTTGTACATATGTAATAAGAGCCTATGTCCGGCTCACGTGGTGATCGGCTCTGCCGGTCCCGCTTTACAGTGAATGGGGGGAGAGCCTGGGAGCATGGCCTCGGCGTGATCATGGGATGTCAGCTAGGGTGATTGGTTCTGCTGGTCTTGGCCTCAGCCAATGGGAAGACAAGTCAGGGGCGTGGTCCGGGGAGTTGATGGGGA
This sequence comes from Entosphenus tridentatus, assembly GCA_014621495.2. NCBI lineage: Eukaryota > Metazoa > Chordata > Hyperoartia > Petromyzontiformes > Petromyzontidae > Entosphenus > Entosphenus tridentatus. Next base: position 1,837,927 of record CM025659.2, read on the forward strand.
ATCTGGAACATTCGGCGCAGGCTATTAAGGATTGGCTGGAGTGTACCACGTGACCCAGCCGTTAAATAAGGGGAGAGATGAGAGACACGTGGTCAGACACGGAACGAAGAGAGCGAGGGGCCACGCGTGTGCGGGGCTCTGGGTGCCACGTGGCGGTGCGTCTCTTGTGGGCTGTCTGCCCGCTTCCCGTTGCCTGCCAGCAAAGGGGAGTGTTTGTGAACTGAGGAAGTGAAATAAAAGGACCGATTCCACAAGCAGTCTCCAAGAGGTTTATTACATTGGTGTCAGCAGTGGGGTAGAATATTTTTCTCGATGGCCTATGGCCTGGCCTCTGCCTGACCAAACGGCCGCGTCCATCACTGATGCTTTCTTTAATGGGTATGTCATGGATAAAGGAGCACCCGAGAGGCTGCTCACGGATCAGGGACGTAACTTCTTTTCCAAATTGCTCAAGGATGTTTGCGATGCGCTGGGCACAAAGAAAATCCACACTTTCCCTTACCATCCGCAAACGGATGGCATGGTGGAACAATTTAACCGCACCCTTTCGGCTATGCTTTGTCACACGGTGAGTGAAAAGCAGACCGATTGGGACTTGCACATACCGGGCATTTTAGCGGCATACCGCATGGTTCCGCACGCGTCCACGGGATATTCGCCATTTTTCCTGATGTATGGTCGTGAGAACGTACCCCCCATTGATGTACAACTGGGTACGCCGAGGAAACAACCATCCCTTTCCTTGCCTGATCACGTACGGGACTCGCTTGAATGGGTTACAGAGGCGCGAGAGGCCGCCAGATGCACGACGGCCCATACGCATGCAAGGAACGAGAGGTGTGCGCGCCGATCGCGTACCCACATGCCCTGGTTAGTGGGCGATCTGGCATGGCTCCACTGCCCTCAAGTGCCGGTGGGCACATCCCCTAAATTGCACAGGCCTTTGCGGGGGCCTGTGACGTTGGTGGACATTCGGAACCCACAGAGTGTTTGCGTCCAGTACGGAAAACGTCGGTGGTACGTCCATTCGTTGCGACTTAAACCCTACGTTGGTCCGCGTGCCGATCCCTCATCTCTACTTGTTGACCTGCCGGTGTCTGATGTGCCGAATGTGCCGCTTGCCTCGCCCGTTGATCCCGAGCGGGGCTGTGTTGTGCCCCCCGCAGATGAACAGGTTTTGAGGGCTGATGAGACCCCCGCCGTCCCTCTTCTAACGGGACCTACCCTGGACACGACCGAAACCGAACATTCTTCTTATTCACGCCAACCACCTCCTGCTGATCCGGCGGCAAGGTGACCGTGCGCAGGAAGCGGAGAGGGTCCCGCGTCGCGTACGCAGTCGAAATCTCTTCCGTTTCGATAGCATTGATTGCCTTGCAGTCCCTTCCCTGTTGTTACCGCGCTGCAGGGGCGCCCTAATGTATGTCTGTTTTATTCATGGGTGATTTTTTTATTTTTGGTCGGCGTATAGCTGCCCATTTCGCCCGTTCATGGTTAATGCGTCTTTGACGCCCTAATAAGAAACTTTATGGAATCGGTTTGTCACCCTTTTCCCAGCCGAGACGGCTGACTTTTTCACCAGCGGGGGGGGGGGTGATGTAATAAGAGCTTATGTCCGGCTCACGTGGTGATCGGCTCTGCCGGTCCCGCTTTACAGCCAATGGGGGGAGAGCCTGGGAGCATGGCCTCGGCGCCTATGCTCGACTACCCAAACTTTTCCCAGCCGTTCATCCTTGACACGGATGCTAGTGATATTGGCATCGGGGCCGTTTTATCGCAACGTAAAGACGGAGTTGAACGAGTGGTTGCATACGGCAGCAGGGTTCTGTCCCCAGCGGAAACACGATATTGCGTGACAAGGTGGGAACTTTTGGCGATCGTACATTTTTTCTGCCTGTACCGGCCATACCTGTATGGAAGGAAATTCCTTGTTCGCACTGATCACGCGGCTTTGCAATACTCGTTAAAATTGGACCAACCATCGGGCCAATTGGCTCGGTGGTTGGAATCGTTACAGGAATTTTCCTTCAATATCATGTACCGCAAGGGTGCTCGCCACGCCAACGCGGACGCGCTCTCCAGGTTACCACCCATTCCCCCGTGCACTTGTCTGACGGGTATGCACCGCTGCACGGCGCCGCTTATCTCGCCCTGGCCGGTTATGGGGGCGATGTCGAACGAGGACAGCCAGGATGTACCAGTGGATACTGATGATACCCTGCGGCTGCCGCACTCGGTTTAGCTACGCGAGCAGGAGGCCGATACCTCTCTGGCTCCGCTATGGAAATTGATCGGGAAACCAAAAGCTCATTTGGCGGGATGGAAGTGGCGGATGTTCCGTGGCCAGGCGGGACTATTGATGTGTACCGATGGATTGTCTGACCGTTCACGCCTGGTCGTGCCTACATCCCTTCGCCATGACCTGCTTCCCGCTCTGCACGCTGACAAATTAATGCACCTCGGCATGCAGAAGACTTTGGCCGCAATGCAGAAAGATTTATTTTGGCTTGGCATGACGGCAGACGTCAACGACTTTTTCCGGTCATGCCATGATTGTGCGAATAGGAAACCGCCTCGGAAACATTATGTGCCACCATTACGTTCCATTGAGGTATCCCGTATAAACGAATTAATTGCTCTGGACATCCTCGGGCCGTGTCCTCCATCGGCTAGGGGCAACAAATACCTTCTGGTCGGGGTAGAATATTTTTCTCGATGGCCTATGGCCTGGCCTCTGCCTGACCAAACAGCCGCGTCCATCACCGATGGTTTCTTGAATGGGTATGTCATGGATAAAGGAGCACCCGAGAGGCTGCTCATGGATCAGGGACGTAACTTCTCCTCCAAATTGCTCAAGGATGTTTGCGATGCGCTGGTCACAAAAAAAATCCGCACTTCCCCTTACCATCCGCAAACGGATGGCATGGTGGAACGATTTAACCGCACCCTTTCGGCTATGCTTTGTCACACAGTGAGTGAAAAGCAGACCAATTGGGACTTGCACATACCAGGGGTCTTAGCGGCATACCACATGGTTCCGCACGCGTCCACGGGATATTCGCCATTTTTCCTGATGTATGGTCGTGAGAACGTACCCCCCATTGATGTACAACTGGGTACGCCGAGGAAACAACCGTCCCTTTCCTTGCCTGATCACGTACGGGACTCGCTTGAATGGGTTACAAAGGTGCGAGAGGCCGCCAGATGCGCGGTGGCCCGTACGCAGTCAAGGAACGAGAGGTGTGCGCGTCGATCGCGTACCCACATGCCCTGGTCGGTGGGCGATCTGGCATGGCTCCACTGCCCTCAGGTGCCGGTGGGCACATCCCCTAAATTGCACAAGGCTTGGCGGGGGCCTGTGACGTTGGTGGACATTCGGAACCCACAGAGTGTTCGCGTCCAGTACGGAAAACGTTGGTGGTATGTCCATTCGGCGCGACTTAAACCCTACGTTGGTCCGCGTGCCGATCCCTCATCTCTACTTGTTGACCTGCCGGGGTCGGATGTGCCGAATGTGCCGCTTGCCTCGCCCGTTGATCCCGAGCGGGGCTGTGTTGTGCCCCCCGCAGATGAACAGGTTTTGAGGGCTGATGAGACCCCCGCCGTCCCTCCTCTAACGGGACCTACCCTGGACACGACCGAAACCGAACATTCTTCTTCTTCTTCTTCACGCCAACCACCTCCTGCTGATCTGGCGGCAAGGCGACCATGCGTAAGAAGCGGAGAGGGTCCCGCGTCGCGTACGCGGGCGAAATCTCTTCCGTTTCGATAGCATTGATTGCCTTGCAGTCCCTTCCCTGTTGTTGCCGCGCTGCAGGGGCGCCTTAATATATGTCTGTTTTATTCATGGGTGATTTTTTTATTTTTGTTCGGCGTATAGCCGCGCATTTCCCCCCTTCATGGTTAATACGTCTTTGACGCCCTATTTAGCAACTTTATGGAATCGGTTTGTCACCCTTTTCCCAGCCAAGACGGCTGACTTTTTCACCGGGGGGGGGGGGGGGGGTGATGTAATAAAAGCCAATGTCCGGCTCACGTGGTGATCGGCTCTGCCGGTCCCGCTTTACAGCCAATGGGGGGAGAGCCTGGGAGCATGGCCTCGGCATGATCACGGGATGTCAGCTAGGGTGACTGGTTCTGCTGGTCTTGGCCTCAGCCAATTGGAAGACAAATCAGGGGCGTGGTCCCGGGAGTTGATGGGGAATCTGGAACATTCGGCGCAGGCTATAAAGGATTGGCTGGAGTGTACCACGTGACCCAGGCGTTAAATAAGGGGAGAGATGAGAGACACGTGGTCAGACACGGAACGAAGAGAGCGAGGGGCCACGCGCGTGCGGGGCTCCGGGTGCCACGTGGCGGTGCGTCTGTTGTGGGCTGTCTGCCCACTTCCTGTTTCCTGCCAGCAACGGGGAGTGTTTGTGAACTGAGGAAGTGAAATAAAAGGACCGATTCCACAAGCTGTCTCCAAGAGGTTTATTACACATAGATGCCATGGGCTGTACGTCTTGCATTGTTTGATGTTCTTTGTGTCCGCTTCACTCTGCAGACATCGACGAGTGTGTGCAGGGCCTTAGTGGCTGTGCGTTGCCACAGCCGCGGAGCAACTCCACCAACGCTGCCATACACACGAGCGCACGCACACCCCCACTAAACACCCACACGCAGCCACATAGGGTCTCGATGGGGGGGGGGGGGGGGGGGGGCCGGGCCCCCGGGTTTTTAACCCCGCGGGCCCCCCGCTGTAATGCCCCGGGGTTTCCCGTTCCCGGGTTTTTGGCCCCCCCCCCCCCCCCCCCCCAGGCCGGATTAAATGGCGGCCCCCCTAAAATCATCTTAAAAAGTCGTAGAGGCGCATAGAGATTTGCAGGTTGGCCGCGATGAAGCATACACAACACGGGTGGGGCCTCGAAGGCACTCTACGGGCAGTGCAAACAGTGGGGTGGGGGTAAAATCCCTGGATGCTCTAGGAAGAGCGATTTAATAGAGAGACACAGGGAATGCCCGGTGAATCAGAGATGAGGAACGTAGATACGGGGACAATAGAAAGGGGGGGAATGTGGGGGGAGGATGACGTGATGCCCCCCCTCGTAACGGCCAGAGCATTCAAAACTCGGCAGGTAAAGCGCTCGATAGGCCGCCCAGGATGACATCGTGTCACCTGGGGATTAACGGGTTGTGAGAGGATAAGAGGGAGGGAGAGAGCGAATTTAGATCAGAGTTCTCCTGCGATCTGTGGTGAATCCCAGCGTCCGCGTGACGCCTGCTGGGTGTAGCTGCGAACCGTCGCCCAGGCAGAGTGTTCGCTGTCCCGCGTCCTCCCCAACTCCCACCATGTCCGTGTGACGCCGTGAGTGTGTCTGTGAGGTGAGTGATCGTTCAGTTTGTCAATTCAGCCCAGTTCACCCGTTAGACCTAGCCCAAGATAGTCGCACATCGCGAAGGGTGGGAAATAAGAGGCTAGGCGCTACCCGTAGGGTGTTCGCTGGGGGCCATAAACAGGGGTTCACTTCGCGCCGGGAATAAACCTTCGTACAGATTGATGGTTGACGCGTTGTGCGTGTGAAGAGTGGTGGAACAGCGATTGGCGCACTGCCGTGTGTGGGTGATATAAATTAGTGTGTGTATGATGTGCGCGCATATTAAAATATAAACGGTCGCCCGCGCCAGCGCGTGTACGTGCGAGAACCACAGTATAAACGGCGAGACACGCACGTGTATCGCGCAGAGAAAATCAGTGGGTGGGTACCGCGCGAGCGCAGATTAATTAATTAATATCCGAACAGCTGCATAACTTCTGTGGCTGCCAGCGGGTTAATCAGTAACCACCCGTGGCCGTTCGCCGTGTTGACACGACGGCTTATCTTCCAGCCCGCAGGGAGAGCGCGAACCGACACACAGGTATATTGCACAATGAGCGCGGGCAGGTAGAACGCCGCCAGTAAGGACGTGCGTGTTGTGGGGTGAAGAGTGCCCATAGGGGCGCACGCGTAGTAATAACCCCTAGGCGGTGGTGAGCCAGCGATGTCCTCAGAGAGGTCACTGGCGCGAGGGGGCCGATCACCCGATCGGCGGGGGCCCGACGAGAAGCGGCCGAGAAGGAGGGGAGAGTGGAGGGGGTGAACGTCGATCCCCGCCCGCTCACGGGGAGCGGGGAGGTGGGCGTCAACCCCCACGGCTGCGGCCAGGGATGCGTCAACACGGGTGGCTCCTTCTCGTGCAGTTGCTCCCCAGGGTTCCAGCTCAGCCAAGGGGTTGCTAGGCAGTGTGACGGTCAGTTGCTGCCAAACACTCAACTGGACACTGGTCACAATATAGGTAAATCGCCTGGTTTGCAGGAGGGCGTGTGTTCGATCCCGGCCCTGACGCTTGCTGTATATTTGGAGTCTGCGTGTCTGTCTGCCCATGGTCGTGTGGATTTTTCTCCGTGTCCTCCAGTTTTTCGCTCTACGCGTTTATAGTATTTGGCTGCTGTAAATTTCCACATGATAAATCGCTTTTGAAAATAGCTATATAGCTCAGTGGGCTTTACCTGGAACAAAAAATTGAAAATTGAATAAAACATACAAATGGGTGTCTTTTTGTGACTTTTATACAACTACGGATAGTGGTCTATAAGGAAAAGATTGTAATTAAAACAACCATTCCTTGTTTTATGAATGACCCTGACTGTGACTTTATTTTATCGTGAGGCTTCACAATATAAGGATATTCCACACACCAGTGTTCTGAGATGGCCAACAAAAAGACAGTATAGGAAAAGGGTTCTTGAATTTATTTGTGTAGACATTTGGGCATTTCTGCAATTGTGCCACCAGAAGTGGCACAGTTCTACTCCCAATGATCTTCGTGAGAAGTTTAGATTCAGGGTGATATGAGGCCAATTGGTCTGAAGTTCTTCATGTTAGATTAACCACCTTTTTAAATCCTTTATATTAAGTTCACTTGCTTGCTTGCGCGCTTACGACTGTGAAAATCCTTCGGTCGTTTTTTAACCCACTTCCCGTGATCCAATCGAGCTGACATTTTGCACACAGACTCGTTGTGCGTGACAATTTATTTTCGTGAAATTTTCTTTCCAAAATTTTACACTTTTTAGGCAAATTTTTTTTATATTTAATTACCAATTGCTTAATGGTGGCAGGCAATCATCTGACCCATAGGTGGCAGCCATCTCAAGCCAGAGGACGAGAGGACTCGAGCCGCCACGCATATAAAGGATTTATAGTGAAAAACTTTGTTTTTACGGGTTAATTTTTTGAAAATGACAATGGAGGCACCATTCTATTATTGATGTATTCAAACGTGGAATGGTGAACAGGCCTGATAATTTTTATAAATGTATTCCCTCGCTGTTAAACTTCGAAGGCCAGAGTTTACATCTTCCAAGTGTAATATATGGAACTTCCTCCTCTTCATCTGAGAACGTATATATTCCTTGGGTATATTAATAGTTTAGCTACTTGTTCTGCTAATTTTCAGATGTTATCTCTTAACACAACAGAAATGTGATTAATAATGTTTGAACAAACGATAGTAGCGTGAAATAAGCAAAACAGTGTTTATTGTTGGCATTTGATAATTGGCAGCCTTAAGCGAGAAAGAAGGGATTAATTATGACGGCGAATGACTCAGAACGTTGTGCCCGTTGTTGAGGAGTGGATCGTTTGAGCTCTCTGTGGGAGAGAATAGAGCATGATAAGGCTGGTGCTGAAAACCCTTTCCCCGACAATGACTGCACTCGCAAGCTTCTGTAACCAGGCTTGTGCGTCTAGGATCAGACTCCCATGCGAGATAGCTGTAAAAAATACCCGCACTTTCAAGCCGGCGAAAGCTTAACACATCATCCGCCAAAGTGACGGGAGAATCCAGATTAAATATTAAAACTTGTGAAAGTTGTCAACAGATAGATTATGAGTGAATTAGTGATTAAAACAAATTAAATGTCAAATATATCATTAAAACACATACCAAAAAAACAATAAATTAAAGCCATCACAAAACCAAATCTAAATAATAATCGCTAAAACTAGCATAACATATCAACAAAACGCTGCATGGTATACATATGTCAACAAACTACATGTGTTTAAAATGCAAATAAATAATACTTCTGTCCTAAAGTGTTTCTTCTCGAGGTCTTTGAATTACATTTTCCAATTTAAATGTTTAAGGAGAGTTAACGAATCAATAAATATTTCACAGGTTTGTGTAATGTTTTATTTTTTCGAGTTAATTATCTGTCAACGTGAATATTTACTCAGGTCGACGAATTCATCCATAGTATGCATTAGCTGCAAGCACTGTATCATACTGACTGCCATTTTCAATTACATTGTAGCCTACTTTAAATCACTCCACCCTTTTGGCTACTGTCACAAATAATGATGTGTGCAGGCATTTAACGACAGCCCATGTCTAACTAGTACACTGTGGTCTGACAGCACTTGTTTAACCCTGGAACAAAAGTGAAATACCGTGAAATGAAATTGAATATCTTGTAATGGTGCAATGTGGAGAATGTAGTGGTAAAGGTGTATTTGTAGATTGACTTCCGCAAGATAAATGGTTCCTCTTCCTGCACTTAGACCATTATTAAATATATATATTTGAATATATAAGTTGGAGACTAGGCAGGGGCTGGCCAGTCAATCATCACCTGGGGCAAAGCCCTGGGGAGAAATTAGATAGGATACTCAGAAATGTTTGGTCAGTGAGTAATCTTCTGGGACAAAGCCCAGAAAAATGATTGACTGGCAAGGAACGCAGTCCATGGGATAAAGGAGGAGAGCAAGAAATGAGACGGGAGTGCTAAAGCATTGTGTTATCTGCCATATGACCGGGGACGTTACCGGTGGGTCATCAAATAAAGACACCTTTGCTGAACACGGCGTGATTTGAATCCTTTCATCTGGTGGAAGCGGTGGGATCAAGGCTCAAGGATACTGCACAGAGGGTTCAGCAGGAGACTGCAGGGGAGAGGACGAATGACAGTGTAGCTTTCTCCAGGCACCTGAGAGGGCGCTCAACAGGATTCTGAAGCCCCAGAGGCCGACACAACTTCCTGGAAAATACACACCACCGAAGAACAAAGGAAGACGGCCCTGCATCGACGACAGGAACAACTGGTTGGCCAATACGATGGCGATCATCGTGAGACAGCTGGCAAGAAGTGGCCTGCTCGACATGTCACCCCAGGAGTCTCCAGAAAGGCCACTTTATCAAGTTTGCCATGTCTCCATCCACGGTGGTCCTTGCCAGGAGGCCGCTGCAGACACTGGGAGCCGGGTCCTGGTAGGAGGAGACTGCGGAGGACCAGCTGCCACCCCCCACTGCAGGCGGAGGTTGCGATCCCTCAGCAGGGCCTCTCAGGCAGTGGGCAGGGGCCGCCGAGTTCAACCTGTATTGGGCCGCGCAACCACAGCCAGAGGTCGCCACTGGCCCATGAGGATGGAACCCACCACCGTCACTCCCACCGCCGCCGCTGACAAAAGGGCCATTGGTCCCACAGCCGGGGCTCACCCATCCCGCATTGTCGCTGGTGCTGCTAGCTGCATGTGGGAGCAGACGGACGACACCTGGGACTAGAGGTCAGGTGGGCAAGGCCGATGTACAACTTCCATTCGCCAGGATGGCACGCAACAGGCAAGTCACTGCCATGATGAGTCCCCGAGGCTCGGTAGGCTGGAACGGCGGAAACGGCATCTCTATGGTCACCTCTTCAACTGCCGTCAGGGAGTGGCGCGCAACTACCCAGGGGCCAGCGGTGCCGGAGAGTCAGCCCAGAGCAGGTGCCTATTCTTCACCGCTAGCGCATGAGCAAGCGGGACCAACGCTGCTGCTGGTGACACCGCCATCCTCATGGCGACCAGTAGAGGCCAGGCTGGCGCAAGGATCACTGCCAGGTGAACGGGGTGCGACGTTAGGAGTCAGGGGTCAGAGGGAGCTCGTACAGCTGCAGTCAAATCGGGGGGATGGGGCTACATCCGGTGCACTAGAGAGGCAAGATATGGGGCCAAGACGGCACCAACGACTAGGAAAACTTTGAGAAATGTAACTCCGGGAAGTGGGGGTAGAATTGGATGGCGTTTATTAGGCGATTCAGAGCCGCGTATCAAGCCCAGCACTGGTTGGACGATGATGCTTTTAAATCGTTTGTCAATGTTAGCAGTAACGAAGCTCTCAGTATATAGAAAGGAATCTCCCCGGCAAAGAAGACCACTTTGAAGGGAGGATTGGAAGAGTGGGCTCGCGCTGACGATTCCCCTTCAGGTGCCCTGAACAAATTCCAAAGTCAGGACACCTTCCGAGTCAGCACTGGCTCCTCAGGGAATCTACCTCATGCTCACCAGGAAAGCCTTCCCAAAAGCCGACAGAGACTCAAACAATTGCATGATCGCCCAGCATCTCGTTAGTTACACTATGAGGGCTGATATTCCTCTGGCCGTCGCTATGGGTCGCTCAGAATATATTAGAAGACGAAGACCGAAGGGGTCCGGTTCGGATCCTAGCCCACGTTTGGGAGGTGACGAGCGCAGGAACAGTGAGCATCTCCACAGGGGTTAGGAGAGATAAGACACAGCAGAGGCTGCAGCTTCAGAGACAATAGGGAAATCCTCAGAGAAGCTAGAACAAGTTATGGCCGCCACCATCTGAAATCTGTCTGCAGTACAGAGGAAGCCGACACAATGCCCGTGACAAGATCGTGCACCGGTTCAGAACACCAAACATAGACTGATTCATGTCGAACTTGAAGAACAAGCTTCCCCGCTTTGTATCCCGATTCCAACCGCAGGGACTTTGAACGATGGATGCCCTTATATGCCGGTGGGAAGGACTCCTGGGGTATGCCTTCCCACTGTTTCCCCAGCTTCCATGTGTCCTGGCGAAGGTAGTGGGGAGTGCAGCCACGGTGGTTCTTGTAGCACCCGATTGGCTGAGGAGGTTGTGGTTCTCGGAACTGTATGACCCACCTTTTGAACTGGTCATATCGTGCATGGAAAAGTTTGTTACCTGGAAGACAGTGTTCCTGGCCGCTATTAGAACTCTGCGTAGGGTATGTGAGGTTCACGCCCTTGGCGCTCACCAACCTTTCACAGGCATAACAAAGCAGAAGGCGTTTTTGTGAACCTCTGAAATTTCTCCCCAAGGTGTTGTCTCCCTTCCATACGGCTCAGGGGATGGATAGTCGCTTACCATATTTCTGCCTGCATCCTTGTTGGTCAGCAAAGAAGGTTAGACTGCACTTGCTGGACCCGGTCCCGGTGTTGAGGATTTATCTAAAGTAGACCCGGCCTTGGCGTGCATTTGGACAGCTGTTCTTGTTGTACGGGCCTTTAAAAGAGGGGCCAGCCAGCTTCCAAGCAACGTATAGCTGCCTGGATTAAAGAGCACATTAAAGAGGCATACAGGTGTAAGGGGCAGCTTTTAGCAAATGCTGTTAAACCACTCTCGACCAGAGCTGTGGCAGCGTCCTTGGTCAGCAGGGTGGGCGTGTCTCTGGATGAGGTCTGTGGAGCAAAAGTGTGAAGCACACTACAGACATTTGTGAGGCATTACCGCCTTGACGCGCTGTCTTCTCAGGACGGACGTTTTGGTAGAGCACTGCTGTCAGCTGCAGTCCAGTAATAGCTGCAAAGTTTGGTCGTACATGTTATGTATATCGTTTATTGTTAAATTTGAATCACAATTCCTATAATCACTATTACATTGCTTTTAGAGCTTTATTTTGGTGATTTAGAAAAAGGTTTGTTTAGCCATGTTTGTTTGTTGAAGTACAGAGTTAGCCTGATAACTTTAATCGAATTTCTCTTATGGTTGTTATTGTTTGACATCCCACTGGGATTTTTGCACACAGCGTTGATATACAGTGTTTTTTCTGGAAGATGTTGCTGTTTTTTCCTGGATTTTTCTGTTGTGCGTAGTCACTTTAAGATGTTCTTTGTTCATGTTTTTTTTATTGCAGTTGCACCCGAGTCAAGAGCCACATGGCTCACAGGGCTATACCTAATAAAGGGAAACTGAAAAAAAAAGGTTAGCAGTCTTGAACTTACCCACTTCCAGTGTCGGAGGACTCTGGTACCGGTTCACTAATGACCGACTCGGAGCTGGGATGATCCTACTGATGTAATAAACTGGGATTCAGTAAAGTCTTAAGTTAATCCTGGTTTTGACAAGTTGTATCACCCACCTACCCTGCTTATTTATAAGAATTGTGCTGTCATTTGCCCAGGTGTTGTTATTCGTTCGCGTATGACAGGCAAGGGCCTCTATAATAGAGGGGGTTTTTTGGGGTTAGATTCCGTAAATATATAAATGTGTCGTTTAAACCCGCCACCACCCGACACAGCCAACTAGTAAGGGTTGTCACGTAAACAGAACATGCCAATTCGTCACTAGTACAGCACACCGCTGTGTTGGAGAGCCAAACCATAACATTTACAATCTGAGTACGATTTTCGCCAGTAATTACAAGTAGCTTCATCAGATGACAGCCAGATTTGTGTGGTCACCACATCTATGCCTCTATATAAGGAACGAAACAGGTGGACTTCTCCACAAACCCGGCATGTCGCTTGATGAAGCTAGTTGTAATTACTGGCGAAACATCGTACTCAGATTGTAAATGTTGTGGCTTGGCTCTCCAACACACCGGTGTGCTGTACTAGTGATGAATTGGCATGTTATGTTTATGTGGCAACCCTTACTAGTTGGTTGTGTCAGGTGGTGGTGGGTTTAAAAGACAAATTTATATATTTACGCGATCTAACCAAAAAAAATCTTATGGATGACATTGGTCACGAAAGCCTATGTGTTTAAAGGGCCTCTATCTTGCCTTTGATATTCGTAGGTGGGATTGAGGTGGATGGGCAGGAGGTTACATGTATGGTGTGCAGGGACCGCCCATTCCACCCTGAGGGGAGTGGCATAGGTGGTGGCCCCTGTCCATGACATGGAAGGAATATCTCTGACAATCTTACCTATAAACCTCATTTTTTGTCTGTCTGTCCTTCTGTCCATCTGTCCATCTGTCCATCTGTCCGTCTGTCTGTGGAAGCACACTTGTGAAGGATTTTTGCTCGCAAACCATGGGGTGAAAGTATTAAAAAAAGTAGCCGGGTACCACGCCGTAAGCCCCGTGGTGATCCAACGCTATTCCGTTTTCCCATCTGTCAAATTTAAAGTAGTTAAATTAACAATTGAGTGCTAATTGTATTATTTAATTAGTTCCTCGCACCGCTCAAGCTGCCCAGGGGTTGCCCCTAGCAACGCACATGCATCATCGGTGGAGGGGGAGGGATTTCTCATTCGCGTTCAAAATGCAAAAAAGATACACACAACGTTGAGGTAAATTCATCAAAGTGTCATGTCCTCTTCTCCCCCCGCACCACCCCAATGTATGCATTTACTGCTATAGGGTCGATAGATACTAATATTATAGCGTTTAAATAGTATTATTGGAACGCAGGCGGAGGGATGGTGGAGGGTGTGGGGATAGCGGCCCAGTCCCCAGCCTGCAAAGGTGCCACCTCGGTCGGCTGGGCAATCTAGGCGAGGCCGGGGGCACTGCACGGGACAAGGCCTCACCACGCCACTTTGTCAGGTGAGTACTTTGTGCTATAAAGTCGAAAAATACTGCTATATAGTCAGAATGTACTACTGTAGTGATAGAACGAACCACCACAGTCAGTATGCACTGCTGTAGTGAGAGCAAGTACCACCACAGTATGCACTGCTGTAATCATAGCAGTTAACACCGCAGTCAGTATGCACTGCTGTAATCATAGCAGGTAACCACCACAGTCACTATGCACTGCTGTAATCATAGCAGGTAGCACCACAGTCAGTATGCACTGCTGTAGTGAAAGCAGGTGCCACCACAGTATGCACTGCTGTAATCATAGCAGGTACTACCACAGTCAGTATGTACTGGAGCAATCATACAGGTACCACTACAGTCAATATGCACTGCTGTAATCATGGCAGGAACCACCACAGCAAGTATGCACTGCTATAATCATAGCAGGTACCACCACAGCAAGTATGCACTGCTATAATCATAGCAGGTACAACCACAGTCAGTATGCACTGCTGTAGTGAAAACAGGTAACACCACAGTATGCACTGCTGTTATAGCAGGTACCACTACAGTCAGTATGCACTGCTTTCATCATAGGTCACACCACAGTATGCACTGCTGTAATAATAGCAGGTAACACCACACTCAGTATGCACTGCTGTAGTTAAACCAGTTCCACCGTGGTATGCACTGCTTGATTTATAGCAAGTACCACTGCAGTTGGTTTTCACTGCTGTAGATAAAGCAGGAACCACCTCAGTCGGTGTGCACTGATGTAGTTAAAGCAGGTACATCCACAGTATGCACTGCTATAGTGATAGCAGATACCACCACAGTCAGTCCGCACTGCTCTAATCATAGCAGGTAACACCACAGTCAGTATGCACTGCTGCAATCATATCAGGTACCACCACAGCCAGTATGCACTGCTGTTATCATACCAGGTGCACCACAGTATGCACTGCTGTAATTATCGCAGGTTACGCCACAGTCGGTATACGCTGCTGTAATCATGCCAGGTGCCACCACAGTCACTTGCACTGCTGTACTGAAAGCAGGTCCCACCACAGTATGCACTGTTGTAATCATAACAGTATGCACTGCTGTTATCATAGCAGGTACCGCCACAGTCAGTATGCACTGCTGTTATCATCACAGGTACCTCCACAGTCATTATGCACTGCTACAATCATAGCTGGTGCCACCACAGTCAGTATGCACTGCTGTAGTCAAAGCAGGTACCACCACAGTATGCACTGCTGTAATCATAGCAGGTACCACCACAGCAAGTATGCACTGCTATAATCATAGCAGATGCCACCACAGTCAGTATGTACTGCTGTAATCATAACAGGTACCACCACAGTCAGTATGCACTGCTGTAGTGAAAACAGGTAACACCACAGTATGCACTGCTGTTATCATAGCAGGTACTACCACAGTCAGTATGCACTGCTTTCGTCATAGCAGGTCACACAACAGTCAGTATGCACTGCTGTAATAATAGCAGGTAACACCACACTCAGTATGCACTGCTGTAGTCAAACCAGGTACCACTGCGGTATGCACTGCTTGATTCATAGCAAGTACCACCACAGTCGGTTTTCACTGCTGTAGTTAAAGCAGGTACCACCACAGTCGGAATGCACTGCAAAAGTGGTCGCAGATACCACCACAGTCGGAATGCACTGCTGTAGTGATAGCAGATACCACCACAGTCAGTAGGCACTGCTGTAATCATAGCAGGTAGCACTACAATCAGCATGCACTGCTGTAGTCAAAGCAGGTACCACCACAGTCGGTATGATACATTGTGCTTCGATTCCAAGACAAAACCATCAAAGATTTATTGACAAGCAGAGCATATTATACCCTACAATACCCCATTATACTGTGTAAAGTCCAAGATGGGTACCACATCCCAATTCCTCAAATTATTAAAGCTCCACGACAAAGACATCCTCACAAAACTGTATCCTCTGAAGTCTTATATTCCTTCATGATCATGGACAAAGAAGGAGAAAACCACATATTAAGGTGCGCCAACCACTTCAACTAAGTAAGTTGTCGATGAGTATGCCAAGATTGATAGTGAGCGCCTTCTTTACATTCAACTTAATCAAACACGTCTGCGTATAAAACAGTATGCTCATCTCAGGGACACTATCAATTCTGACGTACATGCAAACCCTCACAATGTGGGCAGATTAGTTATTTTGCCTTCATCCTTCACAGGTGGACCAAGATACATGCATGAGAAGACTCAGGATGCCATGACTCACCTCAGGCAATATGGCAGGCCCCATCTCTTTATCACCTTCACTTGCAATCCTAAATGGAAGGATATCCAGGTTGAGCTTTCTCCAAGCCAAAAGGCAACAGACACACATGACATCATTGCAATGGTCTTCAAAATCAAAGTTGATGAACTCATGAGGCTTATTACGACTAAGAAAGATGGTGTCTTTGGAAAGACAACATTTAACTTGCACACCATTGAGTGGCAAAACGTGCTCTTCCTCATGCTCACATTTTGCTATGGATGATGGAAATAATTCATGCAAGTGACATTCACACATTTGTCAGTGCTGAGCTACCTGACCCCCATCAAGACCCTGCCCTATTTGATGTGGTCTGCAAGCAAATGGTCCATGGCCCATGTCGGCAGTTTAATCTTATTTCGCCATTTATGCAAGACCGCCGGTTACAACAAGAAGTTTCCACGCAACTTCTTGAAAGACACTCAGTCAGGCTATGATGGCTCTCCTCCATATCGTCACAGAAATACTGAGCATGGTGGATTTGAAACAACACTCAGACCTGCCACTAACTCTGACATGAAGGTTGACAACCAGTGGATCGTTCCCTACTTCCCTCTTCTGTGCAAGATCTTTGAGTCCCACATTCATGTGGAATTCTCAATTTTGTACAAGCCATCAAATATTTGCAAATACATCAACAACGGCTCTGACATGCCTGTTTTTGCCTTACAAAAAGAGGGGCAAAGTGTGCAAGAGGTTAAACTTTTTGTCCAAGGAAGATACATCAGCAGAAATTAGGCCATTTGGATAATTATTGCCTCCCCCATCCATGAGCGTTCCCCTACAGTCATCCATTTGCCAATTAAATTCCAAAATGGTCAATGCATCTACTTCACCGAAGGAAATTACCAACAACGGGCCCTGGCTCCACAAGATGCCACCCTGATGGCGTTCTTTGTTTTGTGCCAAAGTTACCCATTTGCTGCCAACCTGCTCTAACAGTTACAATGTGTGTGTGTAAGTCGATATCTGTGTGTGTAAGTCCATGTGTGTGTTAGTCAATATGTGTGTATGTAAGTCCATATGTGTATGCGTGTAGGTTGATGTGTGTGTGAGTCGATGTGTGTGTGGCTCGATGTGTTTGTGTGTGTGGGTCGATGTCTGTGTGTGTAAGTCGATGTGTGGGTATGTGTATTATTTGCCTGGGCAACGCCGGGTATCGCTAATCTTACCTATAAATGTCATTTTTTGTCTGTCTGTCTGTGGACGCAACTTGCGAAGGATTTGGCTTGCAAAACGTGGGGTTTATGTTTAAAAAAAGTAGCCAGGTACCACGCTGTAAGCCCCGTGGTGAGCCAGCGCCTTTCCGTTTTCCCATCAAGTCAACTTTAAAGTAGTTAAATAAGCAATTTAGTGATATTTATTATTTAATTACTTCCTCGCACCACTCCGCGAGTGACACAGCACGCATTTGCACATGCGCGAAATGCTGACCGGGGGTTGCCCCTAACAATGCACACATGCCATCGGTGGAGGAGGGAGATTCTCATTCGCGTTCAAAAATGCTTTTAAAAAACACAAAATGCTGAGGTAAATTATTCACAGTGTTATGTCCCTTCTCCTCCCCACCCCAATGCGTGCTGTTACTACTGTAGTGACATAGGACGTCACTACTGTGTTGGCCCGTATGAGGGCTGGGGGCCCCAAGGGGGTGCCTGGGAGGTCACGTGGTGGAGGGACCCAGACCTTCCCAGAGGTGGGGGAAGGGAGGCGTGGCCTGGGCGGAGCCGGCCACGCCTGGGCGGAGCCGGCCATGCCGGAGTGGATATAAGCGGGGTGTGGATGCAGAGCGGGGCTGTTGAACTCCGAAGTGAAGACGACATAATCGGTCCTCAAGTCCCGGGTCATTGTCCTGGACCAGGCAGCCCGTTGCCTGCCTGGTCCACTCTGTGTAGTGTTCCAGAGTGTTAGTGAGTTAAGGAAGGTGGTCACCACCTCATGTACAGTGTTATATTACTTACCGTTTTAATAAATAGTGTTGCCTCCAAGCTGTGTGTGTGTGCACCTAATTCGAACCCACTACACTACTATAGAGTCGGTAGATGCTACTACTATTGGCCGTACATATTACTGCAGAGCGGGCAGGGGGATCGTGGGTGGAGGGGTGAGGGATAGCAGCCCAGCCTGCCAAGGTGCCACCTCGGCCGGCTGGGCAATCTAGGCTAGGCTGCAGGCTCTATGCGAGACTAGGCCTCACCACGGCAATGTTAAGTCATACTCTTTGGTTCTTTCGGTAAAGTCACGTAGTTAGAAATGAAATCAAACAAATCACGACGTTTCGATCACAACACAAGCGATCTTCATCAGGTGGCACCGATACAGCAGGACAACCGCTGACATAGGAGAAAGAGCTGCTGACAACAAGAGTTTATAAAGGGTTGTGGTAGGCCCAACCTAAGGGTAAGTGGGCAGAGCTAGAGAAGGACGAAAGGGGGGGGGGGCAAGGGGGGGAGGGTGAGAGGGGGGTGGGCGCAGGTGATCGGTGGAAGGCAGAGAGAAGCTGTGCCTGTGGAAGGTAGAGAGCAGCTGTGCCTGTGGAAGGCAGAAATAAGCTGTGCCTGTGGGGCCAATGTGAGAATTTAGCATGTAAATTAGCATGTAAACAGGATGGGGATGGGGAAGGTCGCCCTGTTAATGTGAGAAATTACAAAACGGCATGCAGGATGAAAGTATTACAGCAAATTCCGACCAAGCTGGTGAATAACGTCCTTCCAATAGTTGGTCAGCTTGTACCTATCTTCCCGGTTGAAATTATCTCTGTGTTTATATATCTGTATGACCTCATGCACAAATCTTTGAAGGTAGCCCGGCGGTTTGCAGAGCACCTTGGTGTCGGAAAAAACATTATCATGCAAGCCCACAGGGTTATAACAATGGTCAGCTACGGCAAAGGTATTGGTTTTGCCGTGTTTAAAATCTGCCTTTGTGTTCATTTACACGGTCCGAGACATGTCGTTTCGTTTCCCCAATATAACTGCTGTCGCAGGTACAACTCAGTTTGTAGACTCCAGGGTATTGCATGTCAGGAATCACCTCCTTCACAGATGGGATTATATCACGGATTTTGTGTACTGTATTGAATCGGACCTGGATCTTGTGCTTGTTTAAGATTTTGGAAATATTTCTGGTAACACCTGCTATGTATGGTAGACTGATGGTTTTGATTGGATTCTCTGGCAGTTGTTTCTCCATGGTTGGAGAAGCAGCTTTGCGAATAGAGCGGTCCGAGTATCCATTTATCTACGTATTCCAGTTCACTGGCTAGGTGGTGTTGGTCGGAGATGCAGTGGGCCCTATGGTGTAGTGTTTTGATGAGGGAATTCTTCTGGGCTGGATGGTCGTGGGAATCAGACTATAGATAGGAATCCGTGTGGGTGGCTTTCCTGTAGACAGAATGTCCCATCCTACCTGGTTGATTACGTTCTTCCAGAGAATGCTAAATGTGAGAGAGAGACAAAACACAGAACCGGAGACATATAGACAGACATATAAGCAGAAAGAGATAACACAGAGACACATAGAGAGAGACAAAAACATAGGCACACAGAGAAACCACGCCTGTGTCGAGGCCTTAAATAGAGAGAGGGGGGGGGGCGGAGAGAGAGGGAGGGGTAGAGAAAGTCGCATGTCAATGAGTGGCACGAAGCATGCGCTAAAACGACAAATAATGAGGGGAGACAGAAAGAGAAACACACTAAATTAAATAAATCTAGCAAAATTTTGAAATGTAATGTAATGCAATGCAACACAGAGAGTCGGTCAACACACAATTAACGCATAGCCTGGTTGATTATGTTCTTCGCTGCCCCCTCCTTCGCCATCGAGGGTAGGGACTGCATCTCGACGAGGATGGAGGACGCCGCTTGGAGGAGGTCAGCGAGACGGCCATGCGCGTCCTTGACGAGCTCTTCCAAAGAAGGCGAGGCGCCCCGCGCCCCGACTGCGCCCTGCTCCGCGGGCAGCATCTCCGTGCCGTCCTCGGCGGCCATGGGCAGAATCAGCTCCTTCTCGTCTTTGTCGTCCCACGCACATACACGAACTCTACGATGTGTAGACATAACTCATCTACCGCAAGCTACAGACTAGCAAGTTGGCCACTTCTGACACCAGTCCAACTGAGTCGCAGACATTATCTTTGGAGCAACACTATTTATTCCGCATTAACATGCAACACAACACGATCTCCACTCGGGTTTCGAATGCCCATCTAACCATGCTATGGCAGAACTAGACACGGTCTGCTATCCTGGTCCGGACCACAAATGGGGTCCCGGACCACGTGGCTAAAGGCTTCTTCTCTCCAACGTGGATCTTTGTAACACCAGCACACGAAGAACCTTCAGCTCCTTACGGGGCCCTCGTTATATGCCCCTGGGCTGGAGCTGGCTCCGCCCTTCGCCCCGCCCACTTTCCAGGTCTCTCGAGCTCCTTCTCGAAGGTTCCAGAGAGCTCCTTTGGACCACGTGACCGCCCCACGGCCCCCATCCACCGGCGGCCCCCCTCCAATATCGTTCAGTCACATGACAGCAGGTCAACCGGCATATCATGCCCCCAAGGAAACCCTGGCTGGCTGACGCTCCCTCTCGCTCTCTCACCAGGAGCCCGCACCGCACACTGGTCACGGTGCCTCCACGCTAATCAGCGCTCACCCAAGCCCCGCTAGAACTGGTACTACATCCCATAACCTGGGCTGCCTGTAATGACATATTACCGGCCGTGGCTTCACAAGCCCCGGTATCATACAGTGACAAGCACAGTCAGTAGTTACTGCTATAGAGACGGTAGATACAACCGTAAAGTCAGTAGATACTACTATAGTCAGTAGATACTACAGTCAGTAGATTCCACTGCAGTCAGTATATACTGCTGCAGAGTCAGTAGTAACAACTATAGAGTCAGTAGATACTGCTATAGAGTCAGCAGATACTACTACTATAGACACGTAGATAGAAGATTAATAGATCACAACGTTTTGATCACAACACAAGCGACCGTCTTCAGGTGAGAGAGAGAAAGCTACTGAAACAATGAGCCATCAGGTCTCTTCTCAATCAAAAGATCCAGGAATGGTAACTTGCCATGCTTTTCCACTTCCATGGTGAATTTGATGGCTGGGTGTAGGCCTCGGCAAGGTAAGGTAATTTACCCTTTTTACCGGGTAAAAGGGGAAAGTTAAAGGGTAAAGATGTCGACATGCCAAGGGGTAAGGTAAAGGGTAGGGTAAAGGTAGCTCGGAAGAATTACCCGGTAGGGTAAAGATAGCGCGAAGTATTACCCGGTAAATACGGTACCTTGTTTACCACTAAAATCTCCGTTGCGCAGTCCATGGCCTACATTTAATAAGTAATATTAAAACAAACTTGATTTAAAAAAAACGATTTTATTAAATGTACGAGTAATGACATAACTCCACGACTCCAGGAAGTGGCCCCGAAGCTCGCCACAACGTAAGGGACCGTGGTGATTTACAGCCAACGTCAGTTGAGCATGGACAATTAGACCCAAGCCGAAACATAACAAATATAAAAGATTGTTTAAAAATATATTTTTTTTATGATAGAATATAGTATTGTCATCAGTATGACCTAAGTATACCAAGTTTGCAGTCGATACCACATTAGGAAGTGGGTAAAAATTGAGTTAAAATTTTTGAGGATACAACAATAACGACAACGACAACAACAACAGACAGAGTGAGTTAAAAGAAAGCGTGTAACATTGGAATAATCGAGAGTATTCTATATGATGCAAGCGCTCTACCTAGCATTTACCGTTATAAACCTTGTTCATGTTTAGTTGTTCCCTAGTAATTATCCTGTAATCGGGTAATTTGTATGGGGTAAGGGTAAAAGGTAGGGTAAAGGTAAGCTCGTTGCTTTTTACCTTTTACCTTGTACCTTACCTGCTAAAGGGTAAAAGTTAAGGGTAGAGTGATTGTATTGTGGTAAGGTAAAGGGTAGGGTAAAGGTAGGCTCGTTGTTTTTACCTTTTAACTTTTACCTTACCTTGCCGAGGCCTAGCTGGGTGTATGGAATTGATGTGGTTGGATGGCAAGTTACCATTCCTGGATGTTTTGATCGAGAAGAGACCTGATGGCTAGTTGGGACATTATGTCTACAGGAAAGCCACCGACACGGATGCCTATCTAAAGCCTGACTCCCACCACCATCCAGCCCAGAATAATTCCCTCATCAAAACACTACACCATAGGACTCATTGCATCTCCGACCAGCACCACCTAGCCAGTGAGCTGGAGCACGTACACCAAGCCCTCAGGATGAATGGATATTCTGACCGTACAATCCACAAAACTGTCTCCCCAGCCATGGGGAGACAACCATCTGAGAACCCAATCAAAACCATCACCTTGCCATACATAGCAGGGGTTACCAAAAATATTCCCAAAATCTTAAACAAACACAAGATCCAGGATCGTTTCAACACAAAATCCGTGATGTGATCCCATCTGTAAAGGATGTGATTCCTGACATGCAATATTCTGGTGTCTACAAACTAAGTTGTGGCTGAGGCAGCAGTTACATTGGGGAAACGAAACAACGTCTCGGACCGTGTTAGCGAACACAAGGCAGATCTGAAGCACGGTAGGACCAATACCTCTGCCATTGCGGATCATTGTTTTGACGCTGTGGGCACACACGAAATTATTTTTTCCAAGACGAAGGTACTCTGTAAATCCACTGGCTATCATCAGAGATTTGTTCATGAAGCCATCCAGATATATAAACACAAACACAACTTCAAACAAGAAGATGGGTACAAATTGAGCAATCATTGGAAGGACGTGATTAACCAGGTAAAGTCTTAACCTGCTATGATGTTTCAATCCTTCCTGCGATTTTAGCTGACTCTCTGAGTTGCATTATTAGGTTGGATATCTTTGTATTGACGGGCTAGATGTCCTTCTCGCTCAGTCACCGATGCTACGACATACTAGGCAAGTCACCGATTCTGCGGCATACTAAGCTTGTGCATTGACATGCTAATCTCTCACAATACAATAGCCACTTCCACAGCCTCAGGCAGACCATCTCTAGCCCCGCCCTCTTACCTTGAGGCTGCACCCATCTCAGGCCTATATAAGACCTTGTTTCAGTAGCTTTCTCTCTTTCACCTGAAGATGGTCGCTTGTGTTGCGATCGAAACATCGTGATCTATTAATTTTCTATCTACGTGACTTTACCGAAAGAACCAAAGAGTATGGATTCCTGCAGTCACGAAAGCTTCAAATCAAGATTACTACTATAGAGTCAGTAGATACTGCTATAGAGTTAGTAGTTACTATTATAGTCAGAAGTTACTACTATAGAGTCGGTAGATACAACTGTAGGGTCAGTAGATACTACTACGGTCAGTAGTTACTACTACAGTCAGTAGTTACTATTGAGCTCAGTAGATACTACTGTACAGTCAGTCGACACAACTACAGAGTCAGAAGATACTGCTATAGAGTCAGTAGATACTACTATAGAGTAAATGAATACTACTATAGAATCAGTAGATACTACTGTAGAGCCAAATACTACTGTAAAGTCAGATACTACTTTTGAGTCACTAGATACTACTCACTCTATTGTATGTAGGGTGTTCAGGTAAATATGCCTACGTTGGATATTTACCTGAACGGCGGGGGGGGGGGTCGACAATTTTCGCAAATCTTTTAGATCAACTATTTACCCCCCACTTTCTATAACTTCTTGGACTTTTGCAATCTTCTTATAATTTTTTGATGGACTTTTGGACAAACGGCACGCCGGGCTTTCACAATAGATTATAATTTGTGTATGTCATACCTCCCCAGGTCGAGAAGTTTTGAAATATAGTTTTCCCCCGGACAACGCCGGGTACTTCCCGCTAGTGTTCAATATTAACTGATATTAGTTCAAGTGTCTGAAGTCTGTGCTGATGCGGATGAACGAGTTTATTAAGTATGACTCGGAGCCAGGATGATACCATTTTGGTAGAACCATAATGAAGTCCTCATATTGCATATGTAGTGGGTGAGAAACCAGGGGTGACACCAGTTGAGGCAACACGATCTTTATATAACACTATACTTCTTACAGGGTCCATAACACAAAGGGGTAGCGGCCCCTTTACCCGATACCTGGGGAGGTATGGCCTCCGGACTACACGGGCCCTAATACTGGGACCACGCTAATTCCCAGTCCTCCGGCTAGGGGCCCTAGGGGAGGCTATGTGACCTGACCGTATCAGGGTCTTCGGGTCCTGACCACTGGCCTCACTCAGCTCCGGCCCTTAGAAGGACGGCGGAGCTTGGGGTCCAGGGTCCTATCCTCAGCCCAGGTCTTCGGTCTTGAGCTTAGAGGTGACTGCCTCGATCATTCAGAGGTCCAACTTATATACAGGTCCTTCCAGAACCTTCCACCAGGTCCTGGAAGGGTGACATCATCCCCTAGTCCCCCCTCCAGGGTTTGGGGATTGTGTCCCAGGATCCGTTATCCCAGGGATCACCGTTGGCCCCTATGGCCATAGTCCTTTAACATTGGCGTAGTCACTCTTCCGCCCCCTGTTGACCCAATAGTGATGCTACCTGCTGACAATATGGGGAGTGCAGAATAACACCTCTACACATATTTTAAAATAATACGCAATTTGCTTAATGAAAACAACTGGAACGTAAATATAGATAATATCCTTTGTTTAATATTTGGCCCTAAATTTAAAACGTCATTTAAACTTTGAAAACTGGAACCTGGCGGGATTTCAGATTCCTATTTCAACAGTAGCCTTTATTCAATGTAAACATGTAAGTACAGTTAGAAGAAGCTTGTTTTTCAGCTATGTAACATTTAAAAATGGTTTTAGCAATATGTTCGTCCGGCTTTCCCAATCAGGATTACAATTCAAGCAAATTGGGTTGTGCAGTATTTGTATCTCCCTGCAATGCATTGAGCGTTTGGAATGTACTTGCCTTTGCATATCAAAAAGTCCTTGAGTTTTGTTGTATTGAAGACAAATCTTCAAACTCATTTCTCGCACGAGCTTTTAAAGAATGGTTCATATTTTTTTTTCGAGACTGTTTAATGTTTATTTTCGTTTTGCATCATTAGATTTTAAGTTTCGTACGTGAATTAATGTGCCACAAGATTGGGTTCCAATTTGCAATCCAATTTAATAATATAACAATAAAAACAATTTCTAATTTAACGAACAATTAATTTTAATTAACATACCCGAATAGCATCATGTATTTAAATGTCCCACAGTTGATTTGGAGTTTTCCAAGGATAATGAAATTTTGTTAAAACCTTACAAAATGGCTATAATTAAGCTCCGTGACTGCATAGCTTGTTATTTGTAAAATGTGTAAGTTATTTTATTGTAAAAAATCAACACATTTGTAGGGAATACAACTGAGTTGCAGACGTATACTCGGAGGCAACACTTTTATTTAACTCCAACCCACGGGGTAAACTTCCCCTTAACAGAATAACAACCTATGTTGGTGACCACCAAGCTAACTACACTAATTACAACGTAACTAGCTACCACGGACCGGGACCACAGTTTTGGTCCAGGTCCACGTGTTGGAGACTCGGAGAACGTAGAACATAGACAAAGGTTTCTTCAGGTTGAACAACAACGCCGGTCCCTCTGGGGACCCGGCTGCTATTCTCTGCGACGTAGCTGGCTCCACCCTTGGCCACGACCACCTTCCAGAATCCTCGAGCTTGATCTGGATTCCGACCACGTAACCACCCCTAGCCCCCACTTGGGGCCCCTTTATAGACTTAACTGGTCACGTGTCTTCTCGGGTCAACAAGAGTGCTATGGCCTTTAGTAACCTCATTCCTACAGCCAGCACTCCCACACCCTATCCTGTAGAATTGGCACTGCACGCCAAGCGTGGTGCCATCTAGCGCTATCAATCAGCGCTCACCGGGCCCCTCTTAGGCCAGTACTACACCCACACCTTTGTAGTATCAGCGATGTTGTTACAGCGCGTGCCGTGCTGCTCTAGGGCCGGCACTGCACAGTGACATCCCGTGATGTCACTACATCACCACCCCCCCCCCCCCCCTTTGTAGCACTCAGCCATCCTGGCTGTCAACTCCCCCTCAACAAAACAAACAAACGAACAATCCTTAGTGTGCCTCAACAAATAAATAGCTCAACCCATCTATACAATATGTACACTATATACATAATTTACAGTAACTAATGGGGAAATGGGACGGAAGTACAGAACAACAATAGGCAAAACAAAACAAAAGAGAGGGAGAAAAAAAACGTTTTAACATGCAATACCTCGGGACCCCCTCCAGCACCATCATCTCCCACCATCACCGTGTAACAACACCCGCAAGCACAATAAAGGCCAGATTCAGCCAATACCCAATACGACCTGCCGAGTGCAACAACCAAACGATGGTGTGGGAGCGTGTGTGTATAGGGATTACGAAAACCGAAGAGCCTTTGATCATGTCCTTGTGACCGGGCCCCCAGGAGAGGTGGGCGTACTCTCCCTGGGGGTCCCGCGGGGGATTTCAAAATGTCCCATCGAATCCGGCTCCTCACGAAGAGCAGTCGGCCGAGCGGACGGGCCTTCTGCTCCTGAAGCTTGCGGAGACGGTGTAGGTGGCGGCTTGGGGGACGTTAAACACGCGGCACCTGAGGACGGGATCACATGACTCCCCTGAGGACCAACCTCAGGGGTACACACCTCAGCTCGCCGGACAAATTCGACACTTGGCCCCTGCGTAGTGGAGAGGGGATGAATTGACGCTGCACGAAGAAAGGCTTGAGGCAAGAGGGATGTAGAATCAAACTCAAAAGGCCCCAGCGAAATTGAACACACTGGGGCTGAACGACCCGAATCACATCAACCGGCCCTCTCCAAGGTTTAAACAACTTAAGTGACATACCCACAGGTACCTGGAGACAGTGCAGCCAGGTTCTGTCACCCGGAGCCCACTCGTGTCCGGAAGGACAGAGACCCCTCAGCCGCTCATTTGCCAATTGGCACGAATTATAATTTTCTCTGGAAGCCTCGCATGCTTCCGAAGGCCTCTGAAGGGTAAAGCGCATGGACTCCAAAATTTTAGATTTAGCCTTGTTTGGCTCGGCTCATAATTGGAAATCAATCGGGGGGTCGTGTTCTCTTCCGTACATAAACAAAAATGGTGAGTAGCCGGTGGACGCGTGAGGGGCCATGCTATAGGTAGCTAGGACTCCGGGAACATGCAAGTCCCAGTCAAGCTGGGACTCGCTGACCTAATGGCTCAACATGGGAGTCCTGTGCAACTGCTCAACCATTCCATCTGTCTGGGGGTGGTATGACGACGTACGTACTTTCTTTGTTCCCAACAAGTCGCACACCTCCCGCAGAAATTTCGAAGAAAAATGTTTGCCCTGATCAGTCAGAAGATGCTCAGGGGCCCCCTTGTCCATCACATAGTCATCGAGGAATGCCTCGGTGATGGCCGCAGCCAACTGGTTGGGGAGCGGCCACGCCATCGGCCACCACGATAAATATTCGATGCCCACCAGTAAATACTTATTGCCGCGAGAGGTGGTAGGAAATGGACCAAGGACATCAAGAGCGACCAGCTCTGAATGGATTGCAACCGTGGACAACAGGGTTTGGACGGGGGTTTCCGCCGTGCGCACTGCACACACCCCTTCAAAACATTAGCAACATCTTCCGCCATGCCTGGCCAGAAGAAGTCGAGCTAAAGTGTCGCTAGCGTTTTAAACACACCCAGGTGCAAAAGTCGTTCATGCACAGCCCAGATGACTTTACCCCGTAGGGCAGTGGGCACGACAATGTTGTAACAGCGCAATCCTCCATCCCAATGCATGAGCAATCCAACTCTGAGGATGACAGAGGCTACACCCCGTCAATCCCCACCCCTGTCCGCCTCTCTGACAAGACGTCGTAACTTAAACAGGGAAGCGTCCTCAACCTGGAGGCGCCCCCACTCCACATGATCCAAGCCAATAATGGCGTCACGCGCCACAGGACCGTCGGCTTCCTCAGAGGTGTCAACCTCGGCCGACGCCGAAAGGGGAGGTGGGGAGTCCTCAGCAGCTGCCTTGCAGCGCCCCGATCACGAAAAACACGCGCACCTGTCACTAATTGGTAATCACGACAGGGCATTCGCTTTTGTGTGATGGGAACCTTTGCAATAGGAAACGGTATAGGAATAGTCCTGGAGGACTTTCAACCAACATGAAAGTCGGCCAGATGGCAGATCATTACGCAGTGCATACTATAGCACTGCATGGTCAGAGCACACCTCAAAGTGTCTGCCATAAAGATAAGGGCGATACTGTTGCACACAAAAAACAATAGCCAAAGGTTCCCGGCATGTGACACAGTACCGTTGTTGGGCCGGAGACAGCACTCTGCTGCCATATGCCACAACACTCTTGACGCCATTAACGACTTGAGATAGAACAGCGCCTATTCCAGTGTTGCTAGCGTTTGTATCAATGATGAATGGCAAGGGAAAGTCGGGGTAGCAGTGGAGAGGGGCGTTCACCAAGCCATCCCAGAGGGCAACAAATGCGGCCTCCTCCCCCCAATGGAACGTCTGACCCTTTGCCTTCAGGGTGTGGAGAGGTTTGGCGATAGTGGCGAACCCGGCGACAAAACGGCGTTAATAGGACACAAATCCAAAGAAACTCCGCACCTCCCCCACCAACGTGGGGGTTGGCCAAGTACGAACACACATCGCTATCCCTGATTTATTGACAATGTAGCCAAGATGCCGAACCGATTTTTGGAGCAGGTGACACTTCTGCGGTTTAAATTTGAGATTCGCCACATGCATCTTAAGAAATACAGCACGTAACCATTCCAGATGTTTTTTAAACGTACGGCTGAAAATTATAACATCATCCAGATATATCAGGCACGAGTCCCACTGGAGGCCTGCTAGAACTAGTTCCATCAATCACTGGAACGTAGCCAGAGTAGAGTGAAGACCCATCGGAAGCCAATAAAATTCAAACAAGCCTTGTGTTGTACGAAAGTCTGTCTTGAGCTTAGAGGATTAATTGAAGGGCAACTGCCAAAATCCGGATAGGAGGTCAAGAGTCAAAAAATTATGTACTCCTGCTGAGCATCCAGGAAATCGTCCATCCGAGGAAGAGGGTACGTGTCAGCCACATAAATCTTATTAAGCTTACGGAAGTCAACACAGAAGCGTAAACTACTATCCTGCATTTAAACAAGAACAAATGGGGCTCCCCAAGGGCTGGTTGATGGCAAGATAATATCGGCAGACAACATTTAATCAACCGTCAGCCGTACATGTTCTTTTTCTGTAGAGCTCAGCCGGTAGGGGTTCTGCTGGATGGGAGGGGCGTCGCCCATATCAATGTGGTGACTCAAAAGCATAGTGCAGCCGATGTCAAATTGCCCTTGCTAAATACATAGGAGAATTCATGTGTAATGTTCTTGTATGGAGACGGAGTCGTCGTAGAGGCAACATGGTTTATTTATAATATAACAAGGTACACGTAATCCCTAACACAAAGGGGTGGTGGCCCCTTTCACCCACAACCTGGGGAGGTACAGCCTCTGGGCTATCGTACCTAGTCACTCTGACTTCTCTAGCCCTCCGGCTGGCTAGACCTAGGGGAGGCTGACCCACTGCTAGTCCGGTGGGTCCCTGACCACTGGCCCATCCGGACTTGGCCCTCAGAAGGACATCAGGCCAAGGGAACCTCAGGGTCCTAACCTCCAACCACTGGCACCGCACTGAGCCCCGGCCCTTAAAAGGACGTCAATGGCTTGGGGTCCAGGGTCTTGTCTCCAGGCGGGCTTCTGACTTCGGCTTGAGGCGAACTGCCCAGCACTCTGAAGAACCCGCTTTATATACCGTTTCCTACTGAGGGGCGGGGCTCTGTGGGATCGCACGCATCCCCAAGCCCCCTCCCCTCAGAGGGGTCCTGGCCACCATTGGCCCAACCGGTCTGGACCGGTTTCTACCACTCCCTACCGAGGGGCAGGGGTTCTGTGGGATCACAGACGCTGCCCACAGCCCCCTCCCCCCGGCGGGTCCTGGCCAAGAGTACACAACCTCCCTGTACCGGTAAGTACCCTGGTTGTCGCGCACGTGTGTGTCAACATGACCACCACACATGCAAAAGTGCCCTCACCTCCCCCCTCTGGAACTCGGACAATTCCTAATTTTTGGAACAAAGCGTATCCATCCACTTTTCATCCGAAACCTTTTGTGGCTTCGTATTTGATGTGACCCCCACACCGCCAGCGATGTTTCCCTCGCGAAGCACGGGTGACACATGGGCTAGCACGGTGCCCTATAACTATATGAACCCTGCATTCAGGATTTGAATGAACGGTTCTTAATCATTGGATACCAAAGTCTGGGCCTCCACCAACGTCAACCCATGAATGGCTTTGTTAGAGGGTCCAATGAGAATACCTCCAGCAGTCACCTCCTGGTCTAGCGGCTTGCACAATCATAAAGGAACCAGCATTTGCGCGCTGGGGGGAATCTTCACGGTCTTACTCGCAAGCGCTTCCACAGTAGTGTTGGCTGTGCACAATCTCTCTCCGCCCTACTCTGCAAGCAAAATGGTGGCCACTTGCGTAGGCTGCACCATGGAGATTTCCCGCTGGCGAGAAACGACGATGGGATGCTCGACCACACATGGCTCCGGTGCTCTCTCCCCCACCGCTGGCTCTTCATGGTCGAGCTCCGTGACAATCGAAGCCATGGCCTCGAGGAGTTCCACGAGGCGGGAGCAGAATGTGTGGCACTCTCTCCCCGACGGCGGCGAGCTGTCGCTGGACGGTCGTCGCGATGCTCCACCGACAGCGCCTCACTCCCTTTTTCCGGGGTCGCCATCCCCAGAGCTGTTTGAGGAATAACGCCTTTGTCGTTCTCATCATCCGACGTCCTGATATGTAGTCTGTGTCGCGAAAGCATCACCTAACTCGTCTATCTTACTAACAAAATAACGTTTGGCCACTTCCGACACAAGTTTTAGTGAGTTCAACTGAGTTGCAGACATATACATGGAGGCAACACATTTATATAACTCCAACACACGGGGTAAACTTCCCCTTAACATAATAACAACCTATGGTGGTGACCACCAGGCTAACTACACTAATTACAACGTAACTAGCTACTACGGACCGGGAACACAGCTCAGGTCCAGGTCCACGTGTTGGAGACTCGGAGAATGTAGGAGTACCTTCTGACACCTTAGCACCACCATCCGGCCCAGAAGAATTCCCTTATCGAAACACTACACCATAGAGCCCACTGCATCTCCGACCAACACCACCTAGCCAATGAACTGGAACACGTACACCAAGCCCTCAAGATGAATGGGTACTCGGACCGCATTATTCGCAAAGCTGTTTCTCCAACCATGGAGAAACAATCTCCTGAGAAGCCCATCAAAACCATCACTTTACCATACATAGCAGGTGTTACCAAAAATATTTCCAAAATCTTAAACAAACACAAGATCCAGGTCTGATTAAATACAGTACACAATCCGTGATCTAATCCCATCTGTGAAGGAGGTCATTCCTGACATGCAATACCCTGGAGTCTACAAACTGAATTGTACGTGCGGTAGCAGTTACATTGGGGAAACGAAACGAGATGTCTCGGACCGTGTCCGCGAACACAATGCAGATCTGAAACACGGCAGAACCAATACCTCTGCCGTAGTTGACCATTGTTATAATGCTGTGGGCTCGCATGATAGTGTTGGTTCCGAGACCAAGGTACTCAGCTAACCTTAGGACAACTATCAAAGGTTTATTCATTAAGCCATCCAGATATATAAACATAGACGTAATTTCAACCGAGAAGATGGATACAAATTGAACAATCATTGGAAGGATTTGATTAACTAGGTAATGCCTTAACTGGCTGTGATTGTTTCCATTGTACCTGCCATTTACTAGTACTTTTTTTGGGGCCCGGGGCCCACACTCAGCTTCCCACTTCTAGCCCTGCCCCCCCCCCCCACTCTCTTTCTCTCCCCCCTTGCCTCCCCCCTTTCTTACCTATATAACCTCTTGCCACGGCAGCTCTCTCGCCTACTTCAGAATTTTCTTGCTGCGGTTGTTCCACCTGATGAAGATTGCTTGTGTTGCGATCGAAACGTCGTGATTTGTTTCATTTTCTTTTATTTCTACGTACGTGACTTTACCGAAATAACCAAAGAGTATGGATTCCTGCAGTCACGAAAGCTTCAAATCAAGACTGAATGACTGATAAATATCGCACTATGCACATTGATACCCTGTGAGAACTGGGACATTTTAAGACAGTTCAACATTTATCAGGTTGTATGTGTTATATGACTATCTTTCCAATCGTATATTTTAGATAGCAAAAACCTTTTTAAAAATACAGCATATATAAACAAACTAAAATCAAATTAAATTATCGAGCTACATCACGTCATTCAGATAATTATTCAATGACATTTTAACTCTTATTTACACCCTGAGAGAACAACAAACACGTAACAGCTCACAGCTCTTATAATGTGCAGTTGTGCAAAGGTACCTCCAGCTTTAATAACGTGATGCTTCTGCCATCTAGTGGCCAAAATCCTGTAAAAAAACTAATATTGTATGTATCAAGTAATAATCCCTTTCAGGAAGTATTTTTTTTACCAAAATCATACTGCATGAGTTACAGTTGATCATCGATTACCCGGCAGCTTCTAAAATTATCCAGCGGTCCGAGACCAATCTGCCAAAACCAGCCCAAATGTTGGAGCCAGTCCAGTGATCGGCACCGCGTGCGTGACAAAAAAAGTAGCTTTGCTTGAACTCAGTGTAAAATATTTTCCGGTACATTATACAATACATAAAACCCAGAGGTCGCAAACGGGTTTTGATTCCTTACCCGTACCCGGCCGCACCAGGGTCGCAAATGGGTAGCCGTTCCCTACTCATACCCTACCCGAAATGAGTGACAAACGGTTACTCACCAGTGACTCACGGCCTACCCGTACCCGTACCCGGCCGCACCAGGGTCGCAAACGGCTACCCGTACCCGGCCGGGTACGGGTAGCCGGGTGTAGGGTACGGGTATCGGGTACCCGGTTGCGACCTCTGATACAACCTAAACAATGCAAATAATGCACTATATACATCGAGATTGGAGTGTGTAAATACGGTAGAGTAAATACAATAACTTTTTACAGGATGATATTTATACTTCTTGTCTATTTGTATGTTTACTTATGCCAATTTCATATAGTAAATACATTAAAAATACTTTTTTTTAAACATAACACCTGAAAACAATGTCATTCAAGAATGTGTAAAATAATATATTTTAAATAATGATGATTTAGTGATTATCCGGAGGTTTTTTTTAATCCAGCATGCCCTTCCTCCCTGAAGCCACTGGATAATTGATGATCTACTCTTCTTGGATCTTTCGGTAAAGTCACGTAGAAGGGAAATAATACTAAATAAAAATAAAAAAATAAAAAAATAATTCTCACGACGTTTCGGCCACAACGCAAGCAACCGTCCTCTGGTGAAGAACAGGTCTGTCGGAAAGACAGCGTCTGAATGTCGTGAGAATAATTTTATGTTTTATTTTTATTATTTTATTATTTCCCTTCTACGTGACTTTACCGAAAGAACCAAGAAAATGAATCCCTGCAGTCACGAAAGCTTTAAATTGATTATCTACTGTTTGTCAATATGTAGTGTAGTAGAACGACACTACTGTATTGGCTCGGTATGGGGGCTATAGGCAGGTGTCACGGGGGTCGTATCGGACCATGACACTCTGCATGAACCCAACAGGACACGTAACTGGATAAAGGGGGGCAGGGGCCCCAGGGGAGTCCACGTGGTTGGGGTTTGGGCCTTCCCGAGGGATCGGGAAGGGCTGCGTGGCCTAGGGCGGAGCTGGCCACGCCGGAGTGGTTATAAGCGGGTTGTGGACAGAGAGCTGGGCTGTTCTGCTGGTTCTACTCTGGGATGAAGACAACATCTACGATCCTCGGTCCCCGGTCTCCGCTAGTGGACCAGGCAGCGTGTTGGCGCTGTCCTGGTCCGGTAATGTAGTATCCCCGTATGTTAGCTAAGTTAGGAACGGTGGTTACCACCTTATGTATAGTGTTCTCGTTGATTAGCGTTGTGTTTAGATAATAAATAGTGTTCCTCCAAAGTTCCAGTGTGCGCCTGAATTTAACCCACTACAAATATTAAGTCTTCCATTGAATCACCTTTGCACGTAACTTAATTATTACTATTTTATTCATCATCGCTAGATGTGCTACCCCTTTTTCCTTCAAGAAATATATTATGTTCCCTTTTATTTTTTACCCTTTTTAGTAATTAACCTATTATAGCTATGCATACAACGCGACTGTATCTGATTCCTGGATTCAGTCAGGTCAACTACCATACATAGACTTATATTTTACGTTTGTGTTTTCTTTATTATTCAGTGAAAAATATGTAATATTCATAAATAAATAATCTCTTAATAAACATTAAAAAATGAGACGAAGATATTACTTGATCATTTTACTTTTCATATGAATCAGTTATGGGAGTGTTCACTAATTTTCAGAGGTGGGGTTCCACTTTCGCCGATAAGACATCATCAGTGTGAGGGCCGCCACGCATTTGAAACCTTTGGGGGTTTGACATTTGACAGCAGCACGATGACGATGGGGGTTGTTGTTTTCACTTACGTGTATTGTCGGGGGCCTCACTAAAGACCACCAGGGACCCGCGGGCCTTGCAATGAAGAACACGGAGTTATGCACGTGTTTTTAATTTTTTTATAATCCAGTTTGTGTGGAGCAGTGAAACTGATGCATCTCTGCCTCTCTCTTGGCAGATATTAATGAATGCTTGCAGCGGAGAGGAGGGTGCGAGCACATCTATCACAATAGTGACGGCTCCTTCCACTGCCACTGCATGCCGGGATACTACTTGGCAGCAGATGCTAGCCATTGCATTCGTGGCCTGTGAGTTTAGCATTAGTCAAAAATATGTTTCAGCACAGAACAGCAGATGTTCTGCACCCCCAGTCTTGTTAGCAACTTACCACCAATAAGAAAGACAAGCTTAAGGGGACTTTCAAATAATTATCTTCACTTTTACAAGCAAACAGGGAGCACATCATCATGGGACCTCCTTTGTCAATACCAAAATATGGGAATAGGTTTTTCCCCTTTTATCTGGCAACAAAACAGGTGTTAAGTTGTTAAAACACCAAACTGAAACCATTTACAAGGAATCATGTCTGCATTAACCACAATACTTGTCAAAATGCAAACAAAAACATACTCTGATTAATCTTGATTTAAAGCGTTCGTGAATGCAGGAATTCATACTCTTTGGGTCTTTCGGTAAAGTCACGGAGATAGAAAAATAATAGATCACGACGTTTCGATCACAACACAGGCAATCGTCTTCAGGTGAGAGAGAGCAAGCTACTGAAACAAGGTCTTATATAGGCCTGAGATGGGACTACCCTCAGTGTAAGAGGGTGGGGCTAGAGCTGGTCTCCCTGAGGCTGTGGAAGTGGTCATTGTATTGTGAGAGATTAGCATGTCAAAGATGCTTCAGTGGCAGATCGAGTAGGACATCCAGCCTGTCAATACAAAGACATCCAACCTAGTAATGTAACAATGGCAGGAAGGATGGAAACATCACAGCAGGTTAAGACTTTACCTGGTTAATCACGTCCTTCCAATGATTGCTCAATTTGTACCCATCTTCTCGGTTGAAGTTGTGTCTGTGTTTATATATCTGGATGGCTTCATGTACACACTTTTTTATGATAGCCAGTGGGTTTGCATAGTACCTTCGTCTTGGAAATCAAATTTCATGTGAGCCCACAGCGTTAAAACAATGATCAACCACGGCCAAGGTATTGGTCCTACCGTGTTTTAGATCTGCCTTGTGTTCACAAATACGGTCCGAGAAATGTCGTTTAGTTTCCCCAATGTCACTACTGCCACAGACACAGCTTAGTTTGTAGACACCAGGCAGGTGTAGTACCAGCCCTAGGGTGGCTTGGTGAGCACTGGGATAGCGCAGGCACCAGACATAGCATGTAGTGCGGACTCCCACAAGGGGGAGTGGGAGAATGTCGGCCCAGGGGCAGGGTTGCCCCAGGCCATAACACTCTGTTTGACCCTGTAGACATGTGATCTGGAGTGTCCACAGAGAAGGCCCCAGGTGGGGGGGCTAGGGGGTGATCACGTGTCCAGGGAGAGCTCTCGAGGGGGATCGAGAGGGAGCTAAAACGCTCGAGAAGGTGGGTGGGGCCGAGGGCATAGCGACCCCTACCCGGGAGGATATAAGGTGGTTCCCTGAGAGGGACCGGGGTTCTTCGTCCGACAGCTGTAAGTGTTGAGGTTGTTGAGGCCGCTGGCCCTCGCGGCCTCTCCCTGCTGGGTGCCGGCCGCAGGGGTTCCGCCATCTCCCGATCCCTCGCTCGTGTGTGAGCAGCTGCTGCTGCCGCTGGGCTCATCGCTCCTCCTTGGGTCGCACCCCCGTGAGTTCGCGAGAGGGGCATGGCTCGTCGCCGGCTCACGGTCGCCTGTAAACACTTCGCCAGTCAATCTCGACGCCTCCCCTCACACAGCCCCGCGCAGCAATCACACGCTCTCAACGAGGGGTCAGAGGTCGGAGGGGGAATGACGTTGCTCGCGTCTGCGTTGCCGATTGGGGCTTTCGTTACGGGGGGTTTAAAGGGCTGTGAGACGGACGTTCGCAAGGGGAGTTAGTCCGTACGTAGTGCGGGGGTCCGCAGCAGCAAGATGAAGCACACACCCGTAGAGCACTGACCACACACGCGGTGAACGTACATACACACAGCACCACGTGCTTTCACACGCTCGTCGAAACCACACGAGGCTGTGATTATTTATTAATGATTTATTACCGGCCGACTGTGAACCACTGTCGAGTCAGTAGGAATCGGCAAGGCAGGCCTACACTATTTCCCGAGGGTCTGTACCCGATTTATCTAATTTGATTGGCTCTAAGCTGTTTCGGTTTCTTTAGACTAAATCCCAATACTCTCTTTCCTCTTACAGTTCGATGCGTACGGCGCTCCGGCGGGCTCGTCCTCTCTGCACACCTCGACGCGTCGCACGAACATTCGAGTGGCCGAACTGGGGACCGTCCCGAGCGCTGACTTTAGGAGCAAGAGACCTTTTTCCCCTCTCCGTCCCCCTTTTATGGTTAACCCACATCAAAGGAAGCCGTCGCTGATCCGAGGGCCTTCTCGGCCAATCAGATTGCTAGGCTTGCGCCGCATTACTCGTGCTCTACATCGCCGTGCACGTCCCGGTTTCCATAACAAAGAGCCGCCGCTGACTGCGGCGGCCGCCCACAAGCCCATTTGTCATGTTAATCAGCCACCCACCCTGGTTTCCCCACCGTTCGTGGCTGCGCCCCCCTACCTGCCTGCCGATCCGTGTGTGCGGATGCGTTTTAACTATGGTGGCTGGATAGCCCCCTCCGTGACCATGTAATCTCAACCCAAGTTACAGCGCCGTGGTGCGAGTTAGCATTGGGGGAGATCGCCCAATTCCCTGGCCGCAGGAAACCGTGAAGATTATCCCTATGAGAGGGCTTCTGAGTGGAAACCTGTCGGCCAGGTGACCTCCCCTCGGAGCTTTATGGAGGGGAAATGTG
The DNA here is from genome assembly GCA_014621495.2 of Entosphenus tridentatus. Classification (NCBI taxonomy): domain Eukaryota; kingdom Metazoa; phylum Chordata; class Hyperoartia; order Petromyzontiformes; family Petromyzontidae; genus Entosphenus; species Entosphenus tridentatus. The sequence continues at coordinate 1,875,503 of CM025659.2, forward strand.
TGAGGGTGTGTTTATTTTGGGGGCGGTGAGGGGGAAGCAGTGTCGGCCCCGTCGCTTGGCGGTGGCGAGGTCGTAGATGGGGCACCCGCAGAGCGGCTTTGCGGCGGCGGCATCACAACGGCCCCGTCGCTTGGTGGTGGCGAGGTCGTAGAAGGGGCGCCCGCAGTGCGGTTTTGCGGCGGCAGCATCACAGAAGCTCTACGTCTACAAGCTGGAAGCTCTACGTCCTACGAGACATCAACACGTGGTCGGGGACCCAAGTGAGGGACTGACCCTTCGTAGCGATAACCCCTACGTATAGTGTAGTTAGCTGGGTGGTCACCACCCGAGGCTGGATCTGGTGAGGGGGCAGTTATCTCTTTGTGTTAACATGTTGATGTTACAATACATGTGTAGCCTCTAAAGAGAAACGTCTGCGACTCAGTTGGACTCACTACACATATATTATCAGAGTATGTTTTTGTTTGCATTTTGACCACAAGTATTGTGGTTAATGCAGACATTATTCCTCGTAAAAGGTTTCAGTTTGGTGTTTTAACAACTTAACACCTGTTTTGTTGCCAGATAAAAGGGGGAAAATCATTTCTCAGGGAGTACATCGTAACAAACCAATGCCATTTTTTACTTTAAATAACCGAGATGGAAAATTACATGAAATAACATTACTTTTCCAAGATGCAATCTTCACTGCAAAATACTCCCAACTTGGCTGTGGACTTCTTATATTTCTTCACCACAAAGATTCCTTCGGGGTGTGATTTTTTTTAAATGACACGTCAATGAGGATTACCAAAATGATCATACTTCGTTGAATTGCATGTGGTTGTACAGCTTAGAAGATTAGTCATGTTTGCTGAAAATAACGATCAACAGTAGATTTCTTCTGTTTTTGCAGCTTCTATTTTGGGTGTCTAAATCACCTGCAAGGTTCAAGTTAACCACCTGATTGTCTGTAGCTAATTACCGCAACCCAATACACACTGCTTTAATTAGCAATCTCTCGCATACACATTGCTGCCCTTTACATCATGTTAACACGAGCCCTCATTACTACTCCCCACCAAAAACTACTGCAGTGAAGCAATTGCATTTCATGTAATGAAGCTGTCATTCTGTTTAGAAGGCAGCATTATTGCAGACTTAAATTATTGGAATATGTAATGTGTTTTTGAATGTACGTTTGATATTTTAAAAAATAGAGTGAAGAGTAGCAGAATCAATTCAATGTGGTGGGCATTATTGGTTTTGTTTATGACTATATACCAGTATAGGTTGGTAATGGACGAATAGTCATATCATAAAACACGTTCTCTAAACTAAATCGCTCACTTATCATTGACTGCTGTCTACCTTGTATGTATCTATGTATGTTGAACTGTTTTTGCGCCATACGTAACCGAACGTGCTAATCGAAGGTGCAGGGCAAGGATAAACTAAAAAAAACAAAAACAGCACAACTTGCTTCTGTCCACCTCCACTGCACGATCCTACTCGCTCGTGCCCTTCCTACTTGCTCCACTCGGCAAGCCACCATCCAAATTGGGCCACAGAGACGTCAGTGAGAGATAACACGGCTGTATATCTCATCTTGACACTTTGTTGCATTTCACCCATTATGTATCGCTGCACTACGTTCAGTTTTATAACCTGTCGTGATGCTGTATACGCACCACACTACTTGTATTGTTTTTATTGTTAACGAGCCTCGCGTAGCGAAACTCATGGCTTTGGGCCGGCCGACTGTCTGTTTGATTGACTGGAATACTCCCTCACTCTCTCCTAAAAAAAATTCCCCCCATGAAGCCAGATATTGCAAAAAAAGGTACCGGCGGCGGTGAGCTGCAATATATTTATCTTCTGCGTGAAATGTAACATTTTTCATTATTTAAAGCAGATAGCTTAGCTTCAACCTTTCTCCTCATTATTTTGATAAAGGGTAGCATTATTCAGTTGAAGACAGTTTGATATTTTCCAACAATTCCAACTCAAATGAAATTTTAAAAAATCTCCATGGGATATGGAATAGTTTTACATTTCAAATGTCCATAAAACAATAAGTGTAATGAATTTACTCGTTATATGTATTAATCACATTATATACGTTTTTAAAGACTAAAGCCCAAACATCTTATGGATTTTGTATTTGAAGGGGCGACGTTAGCACATTTTAGATTGTATATCAAACCATTAGAAGTTCAAGCATTCAAATTAAATTCATGAACGTGCAGTGATAAAGTCAATGAAAAACTTTTTGAGATAATTTCTTGAAAAATGGTCAATATAAGTGAAACATCTTGATATACATCCATTGGTATTTTAGTTCAGAGCACTCTTTTTATGCATGTAAGATCGATCGACTTTGACGTGTTAGGAAAGTTGCCTTTGTAGACACATGCCCAAGTCAACACAATGCTCTATTATTTTTTTCAAAACGTTCTAATAACACCACCCAATTCAGCCTGACAGGAGACTCAGATGGACTTGTGCTGCACGTTTGCTTCGCGTGGGGGAGAAGAGCACAGCATCACTTTTTACGAAACTTATCTGCATTATCCAAGATTAGCGGTTTATGAAAACGTGTGCAGCTAACAATAGGATATAAAGGAATCATTATAAATGCCAGGCTCACTAGTTTGATGAGTGAATTGTTTATTTTGGATCCTACACATATATGATTATGTTTGGCTTTGTGTACGGCGGTGATAGTTGCAACTTTAGCACATATGAAAGCTCGCTGTCGGCAGAAGGCTGTCTAGTTATTATATCCATATATATAAAAGACAAAGTTGTGAATATGTGTGTATGTTCAAAATGTTTAGCGTACTTCCCGAAATGCAACAAACTGCAAATTTGCCATCTGGATACTTTCCAGACTGTACACCAAGCAAAAATCATAAAAATACACTTTTGGGGGTGGGGGGGGGAAGCTCAATAATGCATACATTTTTTGCACGGCAAGTGAGCTGTGACGTCAAATCTGTCACGTGACCCGCGCATGTGGAAGCGTAACGCATTGTAGTGTCGTGGTTAGCGCGCCGCGCTACGAACCCGGCGACCCGAGTTCGATTCCCGCTCACGGCCACCACCGGTGACGATTATTTCAACCGCTCCTGGGCCTCCCCTAGGTCGACTCAGCCTCAAACGAGTAACTGGTGTGGTGTGTGAACATCGCCACTGGGGAGACAGAGGCGGCCGGGCGTGGTGTATCCAAGTCCCAGGCGAAGCCGGGTAGTACAGCTAGTTCCGTATTAATATGCCGACCATATACTTTATATTGCATGGCATATACAGTGTGGAGTACCAAATTACAGAATGATCTCAACCTTTAACAGGTTTGATCAACAGAGGTGGTCGCTAATAGGGAGATGGCGGTGTGGGTAACTTGTCGGTGTCTTTTGAGTATTTTAATGCTTTGGTGGATGCTTGTCTTTTATCGATATGCTTTTTCCAGATGTTGTTTGCATGTGCTTGTTGAAATGTAATGAAAAACCAAAACACAATAGCACAAGATCATTGAAATTGTGTCATTACACTTGCATCCACAACACAAGTATTATAAATGGGTTGTACGGTTGATTCATTAATTAGTATCAAGAGGTTGTCACAGCCAATAAAGCTGATAATTTCACATGTATTATTTGGTGGAATATTGGCCGTGTTTGGGGAAAATTACTGCCAAATGCACTCCACCATGTGTGGAATACATTGCGCAACACGTATATTCCACACAGTAAAATAGTTCATCGTCATCATCATCACGATCCATGGGTAGATAGCCCCGTACGTGTCCACTGCACATTTCGTCATTTGTTTCCACTTTCCTCTTTGTCTTGTGCCAATATGCTCAAGTAGTGGCCACATTTCGATTTAAAGCTTTCGTGACTGCAGGGATTCATCTTCTTGGTTCTTTCGGTAAAGTCACGTAGAAGAGAAGTAATAAAATAATAAAAATAATATTTTATTATATTATTATATTATATTATTTTATTATTATTTTTTATTTTATTACTTCCCTTCTACGTGACTTTACCGAAAGAACCAAGAAGATAGTGGCCACATCTTTCTGGCACCAGTCTCTTGTGATATCGTCAAGCCATTCTCTGTTAGCTTTTCCTCTCATGCCAGGTTCCTTCCATTTTATCCGAACAACAACACACTTTTATTTTCCTCTTGTTGTCCATTCTACATATGTAGTGACATCGGGGATTTCACTGTATGGTGCCGGCCTGGTTGGGAGGGTCGTGGCGTGCAATGTTCCTACGTTGTGGACAGCACTGGGTGGGTTGCTGTGTGATGCCGGCTTTACCATAGCACGGCGTACGGTGCACCGTCATCGCGTACACCCCGTAGATGGGTGTAGTACCAGCCCTAGTGGGGCTTGGTGAGCGCTGGGATAGCGCGGGCACCACGCATAGCATGTAGTGCGGGCTCCCATAAGGGGGACCGGGAGAGTGGCAGCTCAGGGACCGGGTTGCCCCGGGCCATGGCACTCTAGTTGACCCCGTAGACACGTGATCCGGAGTGTCCACAGAGAGGCCCCTAGGTGGGGGCGGGGGGCTAGGGGGTGATCACGTGTCCGGATAGAGCTCTCTAGAGGGATTGGAAAGGAGCTCGAACGCTCGAGAAGCCGGGCGGGGCCTGGGCGGAACCAGCCCCGACCCGGGAGGATATAAGGTGGGTCCCTGACAGGGACCGGGGTCGCTTCGTTCTACAAGCTGGAAGCTCCACGTCCTACAAGCTGGAAGCTCTACGTCCTACAAGGCATCAACACGTGGCCGGGACCAGAGTGAGGGTCCAACCGTTCGTAGCTGTAACTCCTACGTATAGTGTAGTTAACTGGGTGGTCACCACCCTAGGCTGTATCTGGTAAAGGGGCAGTTACCCCTTTGTGTATTACGTGTTGATATAATAAATATGTTGCCTCTAAAGAATAACTCAGTTGGACTCACTACACATATGTGGGCAAATAGTGCCAGTTTACTTCTCATCACTGCCTGCATCATCAGGTATTCTATATGCAGCCGTTTTCTTACATCTATGTTGGTTACTCTTTGGGTCCCGCTTAGATGCAGTAAGAATAGTTCACTGTGGGCGAAATAAGGACAGAACTGAAACGTGGACTGGGAGATTGGAAATGTCTCCGCTATTGAATCTGCATTACCATGCAATAATATACAGTGTTTTGATAATGGGGGAATGAACAGTGGATGTGGGCATGAGAGATGAGCAGTGATGATTCCAGACCTATCCATGCCAACCCTACGGAGTCACTCCACTACAAAATTGTGTAAATTCCACGAGAAATGTCTGACTGTCTTTGCGCTCATGTAATTTCGCCTATTGGAGTTGAACCACCTATTTTAGCTTGGTGTGAAGAAGGTCCACACTACGTGAAATTCATTCTCCGAGTTCCAATGTGTGTATGCATTCACCGGAGCTTCCACTCTATGATGCTGAGGCCGATGGATATTAATTGTGTCCAACTCACAAGGTCCTGTTCCCCACCCACACGCTCTCCACACCCCTGACTGTGACTTTTGACCTCACTGGATCCCCTCGCTTGACTCGCGATCAAATACATTGGACGCCCAAGTCGGCCCACGTGGGAGCTCACGGGATGCACGCCCCTCGGTTTAGCCACAGGCGTAGGTCGACGTTGACCGAGCCCAGAGCTGGAGAAAAGTTGTTCCGACTGCAGCAATGAAGACGCTGCCCCTTGGTGGGCGATTTTTTGGCGTGACGCACACATTTGTTAATACCTGTTCATTCTTTCCAGGAAACCTCTTTCGAGATTGGTAATAAACTGGTAACTATTTTTTTTTTCACCAGGTAAGGCCCACTGAGCTATGTAGTTGTTCTTGAGAAGCGACCTGGTCACAAATGATAGCTCAACTAAGCAGCCAAATACTCTAAACGCATGTTTCTAAATGTGTCACGGTGGCAAGATGTTAACTACCTTGCCTGATATGCAGGAGGTCGTGGGTTCAAATCCGGCCCTGACGCCTGTATATTTGGAGTTTGCACGTTCTCCTCATGGTCGCGTGGATTTTTCTCCTGGTCCACCGGGTTTTCCCTCCACATTTAAATAATTGGCGCTTTTAGACAAACGCCTCTAAGAGCCTCGTCTCCGTCTTCCACCTGAACAACGGTCAAACCATGAATGCATGAAGTGTCAACTTTGTCTGAACACACCGCTAATACACAACCACCACCCCCGGTACATATGAGTTACACTCGACCATGAAATAATCTACCACTATCACGAACGAGCCAAAATGAAAACAAAACCACAGTGAACCATATTCAAAATACGCGGGTACAATGGGAGGAAAAGGACACCTGTACATTGAAGATATCGACACAAGCCCTGGTCCACTTCACTCCAGAGTCGTACTCCGCTCCAGTTTTGAGTGCCAGCTCTCACCAGAGACTTCATCGATACCGAAATCACCACCGCACTTCATATCATCATCACCGCCCTGAAGTCCACTCCACTCCCATGGGTTCTTGTACTAGCAGACATTGCCCCAGCCAACATCTGAACGCGGTGCCGCGATGACCCAGGAGTAACCACTGGGTTATGGGGAAAAATAACTCCGCCGCTCCAACAAGACCTAAAGAGACATACGGTACTGCCACAGTTGGATCCTCAATTAAGTTTTTGTTTGCCACGTCCATCGCCGCCCACGATTCCATCCAGTGAGTGCCCGATGTCTTTAGTTTCAACTGCTCGAGCGGAGGCGCGCATCCAGAGAGGCATCCTGGCGGTGTCACTGCAATTCATGCAGGGCCTACCGCCTCCTGTATGCATTCAACGATGAACCGTTGGTTTTCCCTTCTGACGTACGACATAAGAAAATCCACAATACAAACGTTAAGGGTTGAAATCTTCATTGGGAGTCAGCGTAGCCTGTCTAGGCGAGGAGGCATAGGGCTGTGTGTATGATTTTGTGATTTCGTTGTAAATGAAATATCGCGATTCTTTACAAATTTTCATAACTTGCACAGGGAGATGCCGGGGAAAACCAAATGTTAATATGTGTTTTCAATCGTGTTTTTCAGTAAAACATACATTGTTATAACGATTTACCACATATACATGTGCACTGATGCATATAGACACGTGCGAAGGAAATGTACCCTTCATATAGCGGTGTAGGCTGCAAGGGGTTGTGGAGGTGGGCCGAGGGAAGCGGGCAGTACTGCACAACACAACACAAGACCCAAGTTCATTTTGCAGCCACAATTAACATCCGTGCTGAATGATATCTAAAGCAGGAGTGTGGCATGGATGGTCATGTGGATGATCAGTGGTGGTAATTAATGCTAATGGTGGATGTAGTAGTTGATGGTGTGGGGGCCTCTGGCCCCCGGGGTCTCCACCTCCTGCATCCCCTGTTCCCGGTTGCGTTGCCGCATCGCCCTAATACCCGCTAGGGTTTCGCCGGTATTCGAACGCGACGCCCCTACCCATACAGCCTCGCGCAGCGCTCCCACGCTGCGAGCGTACGTACGCACCGCATCGTCAATCAAACACCATACTCCCCCTCACGCAGCTTCGCGCAGCACTCACTCGCTGGGAGTATACGTATGCCCGTCTACAGCCCTGTGCAGTATTCGCCTCCACGCTGAATAACCACGTTACCAATGCGCACCTGTATCGGATACGTAGTGAACGTACGCACACACACAGGCAGCTCCGTGCACTCCAAACGCGACACCCTCTCTTGCGCCGCTCTGCACAGCGCTCCCACGAGGCGAGCCGCTGTATACACAGCACCACACACGTTCACACTTCTCAGCGAGATCACACGAGGCCACGATCAACTCTTAATGATTTATTTTCGGATCCCTGGGAATTGATGTTAAATCAGTGTGAATCGACGAGGCTGGCCTATTCTACTACCCCTGGACCTATTCCCTATTTATCGGCTTATGATACTAAGCGGTTCTGGATTCTCTAGTCTCCTTGCCAATACTCCCCTTCCACTTACTCACGATTAGGTGCCCACGGCGTTCCGCTGATCTCGTCCTCACTGCGCACCTCGACGCGTCACACGGACGTCCGGGCGGCTGGGCTGGAGAGCGTCCCGTGGGCTGATTCCGGAGCAAGAGAGCCATCTACCCGTTTGGGCCCCCCTTTTATCATCCCGTCATCAAAGAGATGCTGCCTCGCCTGTGGTTATGCACTCCCAGTTTTGCTTTAACAATGGGCGCGCGCCAGTCTGGGCGCGTGCGGCGGTTCCAGGGCGCCTTTGTTATTCTAATGAGATGCGCTGCTTGTTGTGGCGCGCCGCGGCGCTTCTCGAGCACCCCGTCACGCCACTCAGCTGCCCCCCTGATTATTCGTAATTTCGGCTTTATCCTTTAACTTCCCTAATAATGGTGCCTGCGCGCTTGAGCCCATTTTATCCTAACTATGCCGTCCCGTCCCGTCCCTCTCCCGCCTGCCTCGTCGATACGTGCGTGGGTGTGGGGGTGCGTTTCAACCGCAGTGGCCGAGTGGCCCCTCGCCGCGACCATGCAATCTTAATGCCGGTCGCAGCGCCGCGAAGTAGCGTCGGGGGAGGTCGTCCAATTCCCTGGTCGCCGGAAACCGTGAAAGTTAATCCCGATAAGGGCTTCTCGGATTAAAACCGGTCGGCCAGGTGACTTCCCCTCGGAGCTCTATGGGGGGGGGAATGCGTGCGGGTGTGTTTATGTGAGGTGAGGTGCGGGGGAAGCGGGGGTCGGCTCCGTCACTTGGTGGTGGCGAGGTCGGGGTGGGGCGCCTGCTGAACGGCTTCGTGGCGGCGGCATCACAATGGTGGTGGTTATGGTACGTTGTGGTAGTAGTGATGATGGGCATTATTGATTGATGGATGGTAGGTTATGACGGTTATACTGGTAGGAACCCACTGGTTCCACCAGCCCACAGGGGATTATTGTGTCCGTCCGTCGTGCATCCAAAAATGGGAGGGGTGGGGCTGAGTGGAGAGGGGAGGGTGGGGAGGGGCTAGGTGGGGAGAGTGGGGAGGGGCTGGGTGGGGAGGGGAGGGTGGGGAGGGGCTGGGTGGGAAGGGTGGGGCTGGGTGGGGAGGGGCTGGTCACCCCGTGGTGCCCTTATATCAACGTTTAACCTACTCACGTCGGCTTGTGCCCGCCCTCACAGTCGGCCATATTTGCGGAATACACCACGCCGCCGTTGACCCTAGCCATTGACCGAGCAACCCAACGTTTCTACCAGCTCCCTCCGCAGAAATGTGTTATTAAGCGGTGATGGTTAACATTATTAAACAACTAGAAAACATACAGCACAGTTGAGAAATATATATAGTGTATGCATGTGCCTTGAATGCAATGGTAAATTAATATGCAATACAACATAGAGCGATAATGAATGCATAGCAAGTGAAAACAAACCAGATGAAACACTCACGAAGAAGAGTAAAATTATTTTTCAGAGCACTGCTAACTGGACCCTTTCAGCTAAATCACGTTTAGCAGCACACGTTCTGGTATCCTGACAACGAAATAAAAAATGTAAGTGCCCTCTGCTTTGGGGCATGAACCCTATTAGTTGTCTCACCCACTTCCCCAATTAATAATTACCAACCTTACCTGTCTGACCCAATTGCTGTGTTACCGTGTTTAGATTTAAGTGGTCAGTGACCATGAAAAGGAAAATTATGTATTCAAGCCATCCATCTTAACCGTGACTCACCATTATAAATGAACGGTATTAATCATAGCTCTCTGCTGGCAAGAGCTTAATTTATAACCGTACGCTATTGACAGATACCGTTTTTCTCTCTGAGTTTGCCTCAAGTTTTTGCCATCACCAGATAAACTGCATTTAGCATATTAAACTCGAATTAATCTCAAAATGTGTGATAAAGTTAAATCGTGTACGTGTTATATTGTATTATCATCTGTTTTAAAAATACAAAATGAGATGCATTTACTTTTAGTGGTGGTTGAAGTTTCGTTTACAGCACTTTTGCACACTAGCCTCGTGAAAATGTGACAGTGTGATACCAGAACTCACTTCCATAGAATGGATATTAACCCTATTTAAATACATGCGAATATCCAAATGAGAGACATCTCTCCTCCTCTGCTGCCTCCGCAATATGGAACTCCCTCCCGCCCAGCCATCCGTGCTGTGACTCCCTGCTCCTGACTGCATTCTGTCGATGACTAATATAGTGCACATATATACTATTTATTCAAATTATTTGTTGATGCTACATTGGCGGTGGCGCACGAGCACAAATAAGTCAACACATTTATCAACAACCCTGCCTTAAAAGGAAACATACAGAATAGGTGACGTTTCAAGCAGTGCCCCTTCGTCATGAAAAATCAATACCTATATATATAAAAGGAACATTTGTGAAAATGTGTGTCTGTTCAAAATGTTTAGCATACTTCCCGACATGCAACAAATTGTGCACCATGCAAAAATTATTATTTTTTAAATAGACTTTTGTACTTTTTTGGGAGGGGGGGGCGCAATAATGCATATATTCTGCACGGCAAGTGAGCTGTGACGTCACATCTGTCTTGTGACCCGTATGCGGAAGCGTAACGGAGTGTGCCTGCTCATGTCACGCCCCCCCCAACCCTCCGCGGGTAAAGTGAAATACAAATGTGTTGCAGGTCTAAGGCATTCTTCGCGCAGCATTGGTTTCTTATTTCAGTCGTTTACTGCCGTACGCACCCTGAAAGTTGTGTGTCTGCAGCAAGCGCGTGTATGTGTACCTATGGACGTGCGCGCATTTGTGTGTGGGGGGAGCGGTAATGTAGTGGTTAATGCGCTGCGCTACGAACCCGGTGACCCGAGTTCGATTCCGGCTCACGGCCATCACCGGTGACGATTATTTGAACCGGTCATGGGCCTCCCCTAGGTCGACTCAGCCTCAAACGAGTAACTCGTGTGGTGTGTGAACATCACCACTTGGGAGACAAAGGCGGCCAGGCATGGTGCTGGCCACTCACCCCCTCGTGTGCCGTGCCGGCCTTCATAGGTGCTCGCTAACAGCACTTGCCCCCTACAGTCTTAAAGGCTACACGGGGGATCTTTGTCTTTATACTGTGTGGTGGGGTGGGGGGGCAGCGACTGCGTAGCGACTGCGTAGCGATTCGCGCGCTGCGCTACGAACCCGGCAACTCGAGTTCCATTCCCACTCACGGCCACCACCGGTGACGATTATTTCAACCGGTCATGGGCCTCCCCTAGGTCGACTCAGCCTCAAACGAGTAACTGGTGTGGTGTGTGAAAATCGCCACTGGAGAGACAAAGGCGGCCGGGCGTGGTGAATCCAAGTCCCGGGCAAAGCCGGGTAGTAAAGCTAGTTCTATATATTTCCTTGGAAGGGAGTGCTTGTTTGACGAATGTGTTGAGTTATCTTTGCTTGCACACGACGATCAATGCAGCATCACCAAAATATTTGTTCACATGTAGTCGTCGATATCCTGTATTTTATCGAAGGGGTCGTGAGCCATAGGCAGAACAAAAGAGGAAGGTCCCGATCCTGGACTGGATTTGCACGTAAACGAATGTTGTAAGCGTGTATGCAGGTGTGTTTACATGCTGCTATATAAATCTGCATCGTAAATTATAAGCGTCTTGATATGCGACCATATGTGGATGGGTGTAGCGAGGAGCAATGCCCCTCTCCCCATCTCTACTCCTCCCCCTCTCTCTCTCCCCATCTCTGCCCCCTCCCTCCCCCCATTGTCTAACGCACTACGTGTACCCCCTCTCTATCCCCCTATCTCTACCCCCCCCTTTCTCTCTCCCCCTTATCTCTACCCTCTTCCTCCCCCCCATTGTCTAACACACTTGGACTGCGCCCTCGCCTTCAGCTCCACCTCTACCCCCCCTCTCTCTCCCCCTGTCTTTGCCCCCTCCCTCCCCTACATTTGCACTGGCTGCCCCGTCCATGCTGTTTCACTTTGAAAGCCCTTATAAGCAGTTGCATTTGGAGGCTTGCCACCTCTTTTCTCTCCGCCTGATGAAGACCACTTGTGTTGCGATCGAAACGTCGTGGGTTTTTTGCTTTTATTATTTTTTTATTTTTTATTTTTATCTACGTGACTTTACCGACAGAACCAAGAATATTCTTCCCTCCAATCAACTTTGCACTCGACACCCTGCCCATATTAAACTGAACTATAAACTATATTTATTTAACCAGGTTAAGCGTTCTGAGCTATATAGCTCTTTTTCAGAAGCGACCTGGCCACAAATGAAAGCCCAACGAAGTGGCTTATCATGTGAAAATGTAAATGCTCTAAACGCATGTTGATTCTAAATGTGGAGGAAAATAATCGGAGGACCCGGAGAAAAATCCACACGACCATGCGGAGAGAGACACGCAAACTCCAAATATACAGCAGGCGTCAGGGTCGGACTCAAACCCACAATCTACTGTATACCAGGCAAGGGAGTTAACATCTCACCACCGCAGCGCCCAACCATCGCCTTGAGTCAATCTTCTCCATTGCCTGTGACAAAAGATTCGTCTCTTGAAAAATATAAATACTGTACTGCAGTGGCGTCCCTAGGGGGTGCGGGGGGTGCGGACCGCACCTGGTGACACCATCAGAGGGGGTGACACCAAAATGACTATACAATTTGTGTGCAGTGTTTCAGCAGAAATGTATTCTTTTTTATATAAAAAAAATAGTTAGTTATAACAACAAAAACATTTTTGGTAAGCCCAGCTTACAAGTACTGTATCAATATACCTACAAGGCTAAAACTCGATGCGAATTTACTTTTTGAACCTTCTAATGCGCTCCGGTCAGAGCTGTCATTACCCAATTACAATGACGCTTCGAGTCACGTAGTTTCTTTTGCATGCGCTAAAAGCATGCGCTGTTGTATTCATCGCTGCTGGTGTTTCTATAGTCGCTGGTGTTCTGCCTCACGGCAGATGGGGGGGGGGGGCGTATGTACACAGGAATTTCCAGTTTTTTTATGCTAATTTTGGTCACGTGACCAGGAAGTTGCGATTTAAGATTCCCGCTTAACCACGCGGGCGTCGGCCATTACACACATAATTCAATATGGCGGCACACATCGCGTCCCAGTGAAGCCAGCCGCAATTGTCCATTGTGGGACTTTAAGAAGCATTGTCTGTCAGTTCGTTTATGTTCTTATAATATTGGCAATGCTGTTATAATGTTAGAATGACCGTTAAAATGATGTAAATGCCTTTATAATGCTGTTAAATTGTTATGATAAATACGAGGCCTAGTTAACAACGAAGCCTGCAACTTTCCCTATTGTGAATGTTACTTGTAATTGAATAAGTCGAGTCAAACTTGTACCCAAGTAACTATATTGCGATCCTGAGAGCAAGGATGACGAAATATCTCATCCACAATCCGGTGCTATGTGTAATACTGTACATTTTGGGTGCAGTGTGATGAATACACGATGTGCCTTTATGTATCACAGCAGCTTATGCTCTTGTATAGTTATTCAGTGGTAATGTAGGGGCCTGGTCCATCCAGGGTCTATTGTTGAGAAACATGTTATCTAAGACAATGTTCTGATGCTGTGGTGTTCATTCATTGTGTTGGTGTTTCCGGGTTATAACAGATGCTGTATCTGTGCTGTTTGCTCACCAGTTTTACCTCGTTAAATTCAATAAATGACGTTTGGAGTCGGACGTTCATCCTGGCTCTGAGGGTTTATTGGACGCGAGGTTAACTACTCAGCTAGCGGTGCAATGCAACGCACAGCGAGGCCGAGACAGCTGGTTTTGTCAAATTTTCTGGTGTTTTAGCTACAATATTGTGGTAATTAGTATTTGTGAACTTTTTTTAGAATGAAGTAGTAATTAAAGGAAATATTGTAATTTAAAGGTGTAATTTTAAGTTTGCTAATTGTTTTTGTCACTACTATTTCCGTTACATTCAGTAATACGGGAATTACGATTTACGAGTAACATTAGTACAAAAGACATTACTAAGGAGCCTGTACGGTATGGTACAGGCGGAGGTCCATGAGGGGTGATACCATGAGTTACCGCACTGGGTGACACCAACCCTAGTGACGCCACTGCTGTACTGTACATTCATGCTATATATATGCCCCCTTGTTCCCTGTGATGGATGATCAGCTTCGGATGTAGTTTCATCCAAATAGCATTGTATTTAAAATTTATGTTTTGATAGTTTTCACGCGGAAACTGTGTTGGGGAAAAAAACCTACACATCAGAGGTAAGATCAAACTGTGTAAAATACTTTGTTTTTGTTATGTTTAAACCTACTTACAACGTTGCTACAAGCGCCTCCACATCACCCACCGGGTATTAGAGATGCTATCACACCCAGCCACGCGTACATTTTCCAAGAGTACGTGATATAAGTTGTGTCGTGCAAGGAGCTAATCCCGTGAGTTGGAGGTTAAGAGGGGAGATGGTCAGGGTCAGCAGAGGCCCGCAAGAGGCAGCCAGGGCTCGTCTCCAAGAGGGAGTGACGACTCCTTAGGATCCCAGCCCAGAGCTGATATCCAAGATATGTCGTAGTCCGTAATGGGACCTCCTGGCTGACATGCCCCCCAACCCACCCCTCAGCTGGCATTGAGACAGCCCGGGCTGAACGCGCTCCAAACTTAACCCCACAGCGCGATAAGCACACCCATCCCATCCGTGTGCATTCACCCTCAGATGGTGTGAGCTTATGATTTGCATACTATACTTTTCTTCTGTGTCTTCAAGACATGGATATATGTTGAGTGCTTTTAACCTGTGCATTGATACTGAAAATGCTGTTATATATTGAAAGTGAGTGTCAGGCATTTTTTATCAATACACTTATATACAAATAATTAATATTATTCCACATTCACTTGTAAGTGCAATGATGGATGAAGGCCTCTCCAAGCCATGCATATCAGAGGGATCGTTTTACCATAGTTCTGTGGGTTTGGCGAAGTGTGGACCCAAGACCAGTTCGGAAGCCACCAATGGTTTGTATTCCACTAATGGCAGCCGTGTTTGAGAATCAAAATCACGTTGCCAGGTTCATAGTGCACTCCACTCACCATTGTACCAATGCTCTACTCGTACTTCACACAAAGAAAGCATATGTATGTGTGTATGTGTGTTTGTATGTGTAATAACAGTCTTGGAGACGACTTCTGGAATCGGTCCTTTTATTGACTTAGGGTTACAATTACTCCCCGCTGCTGACAGGCAATGTGAAGTGGACAGATGGACCGAGAGAGACGCACGGCCACGTGGCAACTCAGAGCCCCGCTCGCGCGTGGCCCCTTCCTTCCTCCGTTCCTCGTCTGACCACGTGTCGTTCATCTCTCCCATATTTAATGCCTGGGTCACGTGATACGCTTCAGCCAATCCTTGGTAGCCTGCGTCGAATCTTCTAGACTCCCTCGTCAACTCCCGGGACCACGCCCCTGACTCATCTCCCCATTGGCTGAGGCCAAAGCCAGCAGAACCAATCTCCCTAGCTGTCACTTCTCCACGTCAGGACCATGCCCCCAGGCTTCCCCCCATTGGCTGTAGACCAGGACCGGCAGAGCCAATCACCATGTGAGCCGGATATAGGATTATAGGCTCATATTACATCACCCCCCCCCCCCTCGGTGTAAAAAGTCATCCGTCTCGACTGGGAAAAGGGTGACAAGCCGAATCCAATTTAGTTAATTATAAGGGCGTCTGAGACACATTAACAAGGAAAGGGGGTGAAATAGGCGTCTACGTGCCAAGAAAATCACCCATGAATAACAGACGTACATTAGGGCGCCCCTGTAGCGCAGTAACAACAGGGTAACAGACCGCAAGGCAATCATTGCTAACGAAACGGAAGAGATTTCGGGACCCGCTCATGGTCACCTCGCCGCCCGATCTGCAGGAGGTGGTTGCCGTGGAGAAGAAGAAGATGAATGTTCGGTTTCGGTCGTATCTAGGGTAGGTCCCGTTGGAGGAGGGACGGCGGGGGTCTCATCGTCCCTCAAAACCTGTTCATCTGCGGGGGGCACAACACAGCTCCACTGGGGATCAACGGGCGAGGCAAGTGGCACATTCGGCACGCCAGACCCCGGCAGGTCAACAAGTGGAGATGAGGGGCCGGCACGCGGGTCAACATAGGGTTTGAGGCGCGACGAATGGACGTACCAACAACGTTTTCCGTACTGGACGCGAACACTCTGGGGGTTCCGAATGTCCACCAGCGTCACAGGCCCCCGCCAAGGCCTGTGCAGTTTAGGGGATGTGCCCACTGGCACCTGAGGGCAGTGTAGCCATGCCAGATCGCCCACCGACCAGGGCATGTCAGTACGCGATCAACGCGCATACCTCTCGTTCCTTGCCTGCGTACGGGCCGTCGCACATTTGGCGGCCTTTCGCGCCTCTGTAACCCATTTAAGCGAGTCCCGTACGTGATCAGGCAAGGAAGGGGACGGTTGTTTACTAACCGTACCCAGTTGCACATCAATCGGGGGTACATTCTCACGGCCATACATCAGGAAAAATGGCGAATATCCCGTGGACGCGTGCGGAACCATGCGGTATGCCGCCAGGACGCCCAGTATGTGCAAGTCCCAATCGGTTTGTTTTTCACTTACCGTGTGACAAAGCATGGCCGAAAGGGTGCGGTTAAACCGTTCCACCATGCCATCCATTTGGGGATGGTAAGGGGAAGTGCGGATTTTCTTTGTGCCCAGCGTAGTGCAAACATCCTTGAGCAATTTGGAGGAGAAGTTACGTCCCTGATCTGTGAGCAGCCCTTCGGGTGCTCATTTATCCATGACATAACCATTTTAAGAAAGCCTCGGTGATGGACGTGGCCGTTTGGTCAGGCAGAGGCCAGGCCATAGGCCATCGAGAAAAATATTCGACCCCGACCAAAAGGTATTTGTTACCCCTAGCTGATGGAGGGAACGGGCCCAGGATATCCAGAGCAACTAGTTCATTGATACGGGATACCTCAATCGAACGTAGTGGCGGAACATGATGTTCTTGAGGAGGTTTCCTCTTTGCACAATCATGGCATGACCGGACAAAGTCGCTAACGTCTGCCGTCATGCCGGGCCAAAATACATCTTGCTGCATTGCGGCCAAAGTTTTCTGCATGCCGAGGTGCATAAATTTGTCAGCGTCAGAGTGCGGAGCAGGTCATGGCGAAGGGATGTAGGCACGACCAGGCGTGAACGGTCAGACAATCCATCAGTACACATCAATGGTCCCGCCTGGCCCCAGAACATCTGCCATTTCCATCCCGCCAAATGAGCTCTCGGTTTCCCGATTAGTTTCCGCAGCGGAGCCAGAGAGGCATCGGCCTCCTGCTCGCGTAGCCACACCGAGTGCGGCAACCACAGCGTATCGTCAGTGCCCACTGGTACATCCTGGCCGTCATAATTCGACATCGCTCCCATAACCGAACAGGGTGAGGTAGGCAGCGCTGCACAGTGGTGCGTACCCGTCAGACAGGCGCATGGAGGAATGGGTGGTAACCTGGAGAGAGCGTCCGCGTTGGCATGGCGAGCACCCTTGCGGTACATGATATCGAAGGAAAATTCCTGTAACGATTCCAACCACCGAGCCAATTGCCCTGATGGTTGGTCCAATTTTAACGAATATTGCAAAGCCGCGTGGTCAGTGCGAACGAGGAATTTTCTTCCATACAGGTACGACCGGTACTGCCAAACAAAATGTACGATCGCCAAGAGTTCCCGCCTCGTCACGCAATATTGTGTTTCGGCAGGGGATAGAACTCTGCTGCCGTATGCCACCACTCGTTCGACTCCGTCTTTACGTTGCGACAAAACGGCCCCTATGCCGATATCGCTAGTATCCGTGTCAAGGATGAACAGCTGTGAAAAGTCTGGGTAGTCGAGCGTAGGCACCGTGGCGAGGTAATCCCATAGAGAGTGAAAAGGGCGTTCCTCCTCCGGACCCCATTTAAACCTCTGATTTTTTCCCCATCAGAACATGCAGTGGTTTAGCCAGTGTCGCGAAGTTCTTAACAAAACGGCAATAGTAGGATGCAAACCCAATAAAGCGCCGAACGTTGCCCACCGAAGTGGGTGTGGGCCACTCTCGGATAAATTTCGTTTTCTGAGGGTCCGTGGACACGCCGTCCGAACTGATGATGTGACCCAAGTATCGGATGGACCGTTGCAAAAGGTGGCATTTCTTTGGTTAAAATTTTAGGTCAGCCGAACGCATCCTCTGAAAGACAGTTTCCAGGCGTTGGAGGTGTTCCTCAAACGTGCGGTTGAAAACGATGATATCGTCCAAATATATGAGGCATGTTTCCCACTGCAGTTCCGCCAGCACCAGTTCCATCAGGCATTGGAACGTAGCTGGTGCCACATTCAAGCCTATAAGTAAGCGTTTAAACTCAAAGAGGCCTTGTGGCGTGCGGAACGCCGTTTTCGGTTTCGATGCGTCATCGAGGGGAAGCTGACAAAACCCCGATGACAGGTCGAGGGTGGAGAAGAAATTAGCCCCTGACAAAGCGTCCAATGAGTCGTCCATCCGTGACAAGGGGTATGCGTCCGCCACGGATCTCTTATTCAACCGCCGGAAATCTACACAAAATCTCGTTCCACCATCTTTTTTCTTAACCAGTACCACCGGCGCGCCCCAAGGACTGTTGGACGACGAAATAATATCCGCCGCCAACATTTTGTCTACTGCGCCGTGCACGTGTTCCCTTTCAGCAGGGCTCATGTGATGCGGGTGCATACAAATCGGTCCCGCCACACCGGTGTCAATATGGTGCGACAAAGCGAGGTATGGCCGAGATCCAAAATTTTTTTACTGAAAACGTCAGCATACTGTAACAACAATGAATGCAAAGCACTCTTTTGCGTGTTCAACAAAGATACATTTTCTCCACACAAATCCGCGATCCATCGTTCCTGTGAACGATCGCATTGCGGTCCATTGGTGGCTGTTTTAGTTGGTGGTTTGCCGTCAAAGCTGGTGAAATCGGTAGTGGTGTGAGCCAATACCGATCCAGCCGGAACAACGACCCGGTTCGGGCCCCTATTCAACACTTGTATGAATGGGGCCTGACCCGGCCGAACGATAGTTTGAGCCGCTACCAGGGAAAAAGATTTAGCCACCGAATTCGATGGGGATAACAGCACACCCATCGCACCATCCATAGCATTCAAAGGTTTTCGGTAACGCAGCAGAATGAGCATCTGCGAGCCTGACGGAACCTCTACCGTGGCAGCGACCATGGCGTTAACTGCGTTACCCGGGGGCGAACGGCCCAGCAGGGAAGGCAGGAATGACATCCTACGGCCGCCTGGCATTTCTAAACAATCTTGGTCGACAAGTATCTTAAGTGGCATGCGGCGCAAGAAATCGGTTCCTAATAGGCATGGGACGGCCAGTGAGCGAGAAATCAACACTGGTCCTTCTGCGGTAATATTACCAATAGCAATGCGCACATCGACTTACCTGAAAATACCCATGGTACCCCAATTTGCAGCCACACACGCATCATTAACCCGTCGGATTCGTGACGTGGGAATAGACAAGAGATGAAAAATGTGTAGTAGAGCGTGGCATTGACACAGATGTACAACATTTATCATTCGGAGCGCAACTATGTGTGCGAGTGGATGAATGATGTGACAAGACCTGCCGGGTGTCCAATTTGTGCCGACTCGCCTGAGGGTGTCGTGGATCCGCGCCCGGTAAAGGAGATGGAAGTCCACTCGGCGGAAGTGGCAAAGGCAGAGGTCGGCAGCGGCAATCCCGGGCGAAATGGCCCCGTCGGCCACACTTGAAGCACGCGGCCGTCGTCGCCCGGCAGTCGGTTGTCCCGGCCCCTGCACGTGGTCGACCTGCGTAGTCACCACGCTGGTCGTGCAGCCGGTGTCTCGGGATCCAGTGCGGAACAGCAGCCACCACCTCGTTATCGCTGGAGTCATCGGAGCAGTGGACGACCCGCCGTGGAGACCACCCCAAAGGTGGACCGTCTATTTTGGGTTTTCCCGTCCATGCCGCCATCTGATCCCAGCGCTTCAGATTGAATTTTTTAGCGTCCAAGCAGTGCGCCACCCATCGTGATGTGAGCAGTTCGTGGCCGCATACCGGCAGCGAGATGTTGAGTTCCTGGGATAGCTCCAGCATTCGGGAAAGGATGAGAGGATCCAGGAGATCAGCCGTCGAGTCGGGGTAGGCGGCCATGGCCAACGCCAACAGCGCCCCCCGGTAAGCCAAAGGCGATTCCTCTGATCCTCGATGCCGTGAGATAAATTTTCTCGTAGCCGCAGTCGGCGGGTCGTAAAACTCCGCCATCTCTGTGAAAGCATCACGAAGCGTCTTCTTCTTGGTCGCCAGGATGGATCGGAAGACCGCCAGCAGCGTGGGCAGCGCCTCCAGTGCCTCCGCCTCCGTCCATCGAACGTATCTAAAGGCCGACTCGAAGCGCCACGTGAAATCACTCCAATCGTCCCCGGCGATAAATTCTTTAATTTGTGGAAGACAATGTCCGCGGTGAATGGCCGACGCCTCAAGCGTCTCTGTCAAAATTGCGCCCGGTGGCCGCGTGGCGACAGCCTCGCACAAGATGGCGTCCAACGGCTCCGTCGCAGCCGCCCCGTCCAAGATGGCGTCTGGCGGCTCCGTCGCAGCTGCCCCGCCTAAAATGGAGGCCTCCCCCCGCGTGGCTGGAGCAATGGCGGACGTCGATTCCCGCCGAAAATCTTGGTCCTCAGCATTGGGCTGAAATCCTGGCGGCCGACCCAGGGCCGTTGAGGATGCGACCGCCGTCACCAGACTCCTTCGTCCGCCTTTGAGATCGTCGTTTCTCCCTCCTGTCGGCGATGAGCGGCGCCGAGGAGAGCAGCAGCCGGAGGCAGAGGAGCCGTAGCTCCCAGCAGATCGTCCTCATCCGTCTCCACTTCTTCCTCCGATGGAGGCTCCGGTGGGTTCTTCTTTCTGAGGTGCATGGACATCTTGAAGATCATCCAAACGGTCCGAGAAGAACTTCTGACACCAATGTAATAACAGTCTTGGAGACGACTTCTGGAATCGGTCCTTTTATTGACTTAGGGTTACAATTACTCCCCGCTGCTGACAGGCAACGTGAAGTGGACAGATGGACCGAGAGAGACGCACGACCACGTGGCAACTCGGAGCCCCGCTCGCGCGTGGCCCCTTCCTTCCTCCGTTCCTCGTCTGACCACGTGTCGTTCATATCTCCCCTATTTAATGCCTGGGTCACGTGGTACACTTCAGCCAATCCTTGGTAGCCTGCGTCGAATCTTCTAGACTCCCTCGTCAACTCCCGGGACCACGCCCCTTGTACCGAAAATACCTCGGTTTCCAGCTGGGGTGATGAGCCGGTGTGTGGGCCTGTCATACACATGGTGCTCCCGCCTGCACCGATTTGCTCTCAGCCTGTGGGAACAGCTGTTTGTCTATTTTAATTTATAGAAGTAATTTCCTAGATCAAGGTCTGGCACCTCTCTCTCTTCCTCCAGCCATCCAGCCATCTGTGAAAAACAGATGCTTTCAATTGCCCCTAAATGTGTTTTACTAGTTTTTCAACTTTCTGCAATAATAAATCTGGAAGGGGGGGGGGTTCCTTGTACCTTTTTCCTGGCTGTCTTTATTATCGCCATGTTTTCCGTTCACTTGTGGTGCCACGACCACGGAGCAACTCCTGCACTAAACACACACCCGCACGCAGCGCACCCATGTAGTGTCCTGGCAGGGGATTGCCTGGCACATCAGTTTTTAATCCGAAAGGCCCCTAGAAGGAAAGTCCCATGGTTTCCCAGTGCCAGGAGATTGGCTGACCCTCACAGGGAAGGTTAAATTGCGATGCCCCTAAAATTGGTTTAAAATTGTATGGGGGGTGTAACTGGACCAAGTGTCAGAAGCAGGGATCAGTCAGGAAGCTCCTGGAACCTGCATGAGAGTTCTAGATGGGGGGCGTAGCCAGAGGCGGGGTTTGGTCACGTTGAGGAGTATATAAGAGGGAGGTAACCGGAGGTTCGGGGCTGTCGTGGGAGTTCGGATCCTGGCTGCCGTTGCTGTCTTCATCATCATCTTTTCATCATCGTCCGGCTGTATAGCCAATCCTCTGTATGGTCCCCATCATCATCGTCGCTGTATAGTTAGCCAGCTATACAGTTAGGCATCGGTGATGTGGCTGAATGAGTGAGTCAGCTATACATAGCCTAGTGTATATGTTATTCATGGACTGCCCGTGAAGTGTGAGAATAAACAAGGAGCCCTCTACAAGTCGTGTCTCAGAAGTCGCTCACTACATTTAGAGTCAGAAGTGGTTAAAAGGAAAAATGTCGAAATACCAGAAGAAACGGAACCCACCTGTGGTGTCTTCTGGTGAGGATGACACACACAGCCCCTTGGCAGCTCCGGGAACCTCATTCCCAGTTACTGACCACACGGCCGCAGGATGGACTGCGCCAGAGGCGGAGGAGACAGGGGCCGTTTCCCCGCAGCCGCAGCCCGAAAGACGGAAGGCGCTCACTACACAAGGAATACAAATGTCAAGCCATAGTTTAATGTTTTCCCGAGTGTATACAAACGTTGCCATGTGCAATTTTTTGCGTATAACTGCTGTACTTGATATTCATTATATAACATTGGGGATATATAACTGTAAATATGATGTGAAGCCCTTTGACACTGCTGGATGAAGGCCACCCTTACATCAAGTAGGTCATTGGTATGTATTATGAGTGACTTTGATCAACTTTAAAGTTATACTTTAATTGTAATTCAGTGATTTTTTTCTATCGCATATATACGTTACGATGGTGTATTAAGATTAATAAAAACAATTAAATAAGTGATGTCTCGAAAAAGGTTTCTTGTGAAATTAATGTTCACCTAAGCAGGGGCGCACCGACAGATTATTACAATTTCATGCAACGTGAGTTTGGCTCCTGCTTCAGATTAATATCTGTTAGTGAAGTTGTAAGGCAGTGGTCTTCATTGTCAGGCCCGCGGACCACTAGCGGCCCCTGTTAGCCCTTAGTGCGGCCCCTGCCGTACGGTTCCCGACAGTGCACAAAGATTGAAAACGCCTCATATCATCATAGTGCTGCTATCAAACCCCAATGGTTCCAAATGTGTGGTGGCCCTCGCACTGATGATGTCTTATCGGCGAAAGTGGCGCCGCCCTCTGACAATAAGTGAAGAACATCACTGTAAGGTGTCGGCTCCGAACCTTTCCATTTGGAGAGACACAGGGATGAGACTCAGGACATTCTTTACGGAGTTCGTTGAGGACAATAATATATCGCTAAATAATTCTGCAGGTGCGATATGCTAACCACTCTTTGTGAAACAATATATTAAGATATATAAATTAATTTATTGTCAGAGATCATATTAAAATCAAGATTGAACCGCCTCTACGGGGAAGGTTTTCACATCTGTTAGACCTTTTAACAGACAGCCCCACCCACTTGCCCCCCCCCCTCCCCCCCAGCTTCACGTCCCCTCTCATAGCGTTCACTCCGCGCTCTCTCTTGTCTTACCTATATAACCTCATGACACGGCAGCTCTCTCTCCCACTTCAGCAAAAAAATTCTTGCTGTGGTTTTCCCACCTGATGATGATTGATTGTGTTGCAATCGAAACGTCGTGATTTATTTTATTTTATACCTACATGACTTTAACGAAAGACCCAAAGAGTATAGATCATATTTCCTTTGTATGTGTAACTAAACCACATACCATATATAAATGTTGTGTAACTTCCGTCTCAGCTATAAAAGTAGTCTGTTGAAACAGATAATTCTTATTGGCTTCAAGAGTATGCTCTGAGTAAGCATATATTTTGATCGTAAAGTAGGCATTGCTTTAAAGAGCATGCTTGAAACAACATATCGACATTGCTTTTAATAGAGTGCTTTAAAATGCACGTTCGCTTGGTAATGAAGATGCCTGCATGTTTATTAAGCCGTGGTATTCCATTTATCTTGAAGTCCCTCTCCATTCGGGATTTGGCTAGCTTGGGTAATGTTTCCATATTAACACTGCCTCGTATCATTATCGAATATTGTTTCATTACGTGAATCACCACTGAATGCCTCTTTGCTGGGGTAATTTTAAAGTTCACAAGTGTCTTTTGGCAAACAAGTCTAATCCGAATTGACACGGACGTATTACCATGAAGAAACACAACTCACAACCCCCAAATGTTTCAAGTGTAGTGGAGAAATCTATACATATGTAGTGACATAGAATCGGTCACTTAGCAGCATAGTGCTGGTTGCTGGCAGGGAAGGGGATCTGCAGCTATAGCAGCCCTGAACTTCTTTTGCACCGTACATAGCCAACCGTGTTAATCGGAGGTCAAGGAAAATGTTTGTGTTAGACACCGAGAACAACACAATGTTTTTTGTGTTAGTTTGTTGTCCTTCCCCGGCACCTCCAATTAGCATTATCGACTACGTAGTTCAACGTACAGGTAAGGACGATGGCGAGCATCCGAGGCTGGGGAGATTTGCGATGCAACGCCTACCGGTAAGGACAAGGGGGTCCGCTCGACCGTGCTCCCGAGTCTCCACAGAGAACCAAGCGAGTGCGCCAAAGAGACAACGACGGAGCGAGAGAGAGAAAACCCCCGCAACATACGGTCTTACTGCACACAACCTGTGTCGGCAACAAGATCTGCAAGGCATCTGCGAGGAATCGGTCGAATCTGTGAGCAAACTGCGTTGTCGTGACAATATCACCTCGACTCCTGGTGATGAGCTTCAAACAAAGGCGGTCCAAAAGTGAAATAACTCATCGTACAAAGAGACACTCGCAATCAAGCTCTGCAGAGCCCCATTTCAAGCGAATGCTCACATGAACGTTTGCCTCGCGTCGCATTGGTCCACTTGGGTTGTTAACATGTGTCTTGTAACCAACGTGATACCGAGTATTGATCCAAAGTACCTATTATTATATAATAATCCATCATAAAATTAAGTATTTAGATCACTCGCGATTTTATAATAAACTATTTAGATGACAATGTTTTACTCCCCAGATAGACGTACAATTTATTGCAGAGAAAAGAGCAATCACGCAAATGAGAACACAATCATAGTACTGTAGCATAAATATTAATACAATTAATCTGAACAAAATTAAACGTTACACATCACATTTTACATCACATTATGCTTTTCGCATATGTGGGTAGTAGGACGGACAAGGGAATATGATTAGGGATATGGAACATTTGAAGATTGTACAATAAAGTATGAATGTTGTTATCTATATATAAAAGGGGAATTTGTGAATATGTGTGTCTGTTCGAAATGTTTAGCGTACTTCCCAACATGCAACAACTTGAAATTTGGCATGTGGGTAGCTGCCAGACTGTACACAATGAAAAAACTATAAAAATAGACTTTTGTATTGGGGGGGGGGGGCGCAATAATGGATATATTTTACACGGAAAGTGAGCAGTGACGTCACATCTGTGATGTCACCCGCATGCGGAAGCGTTACACAGTGTGCCTGCTGACGTCACGTACCCCCCCCACACTCTCCGCGTAGGCCGTGTATTAATCCAAGACAAGAATCCAAGTCCCGGGTGAAGCCGGGTAGTAAAGCTAGTTTGTAATAAAGAATAAACAAGACAATTACTGAAACATTGTTTATATTAACAATGATGTTAAAAGGTCCATATTTTGCCTAAATCAGACGACTCATCCTCTGTATGATGGTCCCCAATGAAAAATTATTGTGATTTCGACACATAAAGGAGGGATGGCAACAGCGTTAGGTTCCATTCTGCTACCATTACAATTCTGGGCTCATCTTTTTACAGAAGTATTCTTGAGAGTTTTGAAAATAACACGTTTTAGAGGATGTTTTAAATAAATTTATCAACGTGAGTTTAGTCCTGAACCAAATTTCTATCAAGTGCTAAAAATCCACTTTGTGAATCAGTATGCTGGCAATTGAGGGAGAAGATCATCTACTTGTGAAAAAGTACTGTAAAGCAACACATAGGATATTTAGATGCTTAAGGGGGCACGGTAAACATATCCGTTCTAACTCTCCCTAAATCTTCTACAATCTATACACTTAACGACAAATTAAAGAGGAATAATCAATTGGCGTTCAGGTTACAAAGGTATATTTTACATGAATGGTTGAGGCCATTCACACAATGAGATGTTCGACTCTAAAGTCACCCTTGCAAAGTACACTCAGTTTCTTGCCTTCTCACATGGTTAAACAAAATATGCTCTAAACGTCAACATCAAAGCAATGCTTACAATCAGGAACAATGTCATGCAGGAACTCTTCAAAGGGAAGGGAAAGATATGGGACAACAGCAAGGGACTCAATAAGAGTACATAAAAGCAAGACCAACAGCAATTACATTTTGTCTCTAAGCCCATATAATCCTCTGTTGTCAAGGGTGGTAATATGAGGAACAAATAAATGTGATACAGAAAGAATATTTACATCGTTCACTTTAAATATTTTATAGAGAAGGATTATTAACACCAATGTTCAACACTAACCATAACCAAACAACACTATAATTAAGCATGATACACAACGCTAATTTACAAACCATTCAAAACTCCTTCATAATACAGGTTTTTTGGGGTTAGATCGCAAAACTATAAATGTGGCCTTGACCCACCACCACAGCCAATCAGTAAGGGTTGTCACGTAAGCAAAACGTGCCAATTAGTTACTTGAGCACACGGGTGTGTTGGAGAGTAAATTCACATTTTCAATTTGAGTACCGTGATGTTTGCCTGGTAAGTAAACCCACAACACTCCCCAGCAAAAAAGCCCCAAGCACAAGTCACATACCCTTTATATAACCTCATTCCTCCTAGAACCTTCCAGAAGGTCCCTCAAATCTCCTCCCTCTCTTCTTCTTCTTCCCACAAACCCTGCCAGTCCCTTGGTTTATTTTTCCGTCTCTCACTCTCCCCTGTCCCAATTTGATCTTTCCCGTCAAATCTCTCTCCAAGTTCTCAGCCAGCCCCATGCTTTCCCGTACATGGCTGTGCACCGTCCGTCCTTCATTGTTACGTACCCCACGTGCCCCTTACATAACTTTAAAGGTGTCCTCACACGAACCCTACATATGTATGAGGCTGCAGGTAATAGGTTACACTGACTTAACATAACAAATATGTAGTGTATGTATAAATATGTGCAAAACAACTGGCCTTGATAGCAGTATACTCATCGATAACAGTACACTAATTAATAATAGGAAACTCCATAACAAGAAAGAACATAAAACACATGAAGCGTTCACCTATATGACCATTGCATACAGCGAGGCCAAGCCCGATCACTGCTGTGCATAACCAAACGAGGGAGCCATGTAAGAGTGTGTGTGTGTGATGTGTGTGTGATGTGTGTATGATGTGTATGTGTGTGTATGATGTGTGTGTGTGTGTATGTATGATATGTGTGTGTATGATGTGTGTGTGATGAGAGGGACTGGTCAACTTCCAGAAAGGGGATAATGAGTTGATTGTATCACATTTATCTCCTGCCGTCACCTTTGGGGAAAACAACTACAGTACCGTGAGCATGAAGCGGAGTCATTGTTACTGCTGTGTCGGTATATATGCCTAGCAGTATCTACTGACTCTATTGTATATAGGTTGTGTAGGTATATATGCCTAGTAGTATCTACTGACTATTGTATATAGGGTGTGTAGGTATATATGCCTATATATGCCTACGTACCATACAGATACTACAATACATTACTATAGAGGCAGTAGATACGACTTTTTGAGTTCCGTTTGTTGTCCTTCCCCGCACCTCCTATTAGCACGGTTGGCTACGTACGGTGCAAAAGAAGTTCAACATACATACACATGCATCTGCAGACCCGACACCGGCCCTTGTGGAAGTGTCAATACTTGATGGGACGGAGCATGGAGGTGGGAAGGAAGGTGCTCATCAGTGTTCTTCTTCACACACTTTCAGAGGGGGGCGACACTTTCGCCGATAAGATATCATCATTCTGAGGGCTGCCACACATTTGAAACCATTGGGGGTTTGCCAGCAGCACAATGATGATTATGATGGGGGGGGGGGGGTGTTTTGACATTTGTGTATTGTCGGGGGCCGCACGTTAGCGGCCGCACTAAAGACCACCAGCGGCCGCCAGTGGCCCCGCGGGCCTCGCAATGAAGAACACTGCGAATCCCTCAAAGACCCCTTCTCTCCTGGATCATGATTATCTTCTGTCAGCCAGGCGAGGGTTTCCATGACGTTCATTCATCATTGTTCTCCAAAGTGTGTTCTTCCAGGGTGAAATGAAAGTACAAAGCCCGAGGGCTGAAGCCCTTGGACCGGTCATCAACGGCTGTTCACCGGCTGCGGGAAGAAAATGGAGAAATGCAAAATAGTTAATGGGGAGGAATTGGATTGTCGTGTACACCGTCTGTCATGATACATATTATTTACTTCCCTAAGTCACATAACTCGCTAGTGGGTATAATGTATGAGGGCAAAGGTAGTGGCCAATCTGAGAACAACAACAAATGCCACCGTCCCAAGCTGTCTGCTTTTTGGGATTAGAGGGACCGTTATTCGAAAGTGTGTGGTTAAGAAGGGGTAGTGGAATAATAAGGGTGGTTAAAATCTTTAAACTGATGATGAGAAGACCCAATGTGGTGGGGGCAGAGACAAATGAATCGTGTAAGAGGAATACGGTGCCTGCTTTTTGCTCGGCAGCCAAGCTTGAAAGGTGTTTTTCAGCTGTGGAAATGCCAATCATCATAATTGCCATCGTCGCTTATATACTCACCACCACCATCGTCAATGATATCGTGGGCCCAGTAAGGTGGTAACGATACAATCATTGCTCGTATTAAATAAATAATAATATACGCCTTGAATTTCCTGGCCAGCTGGGCTTCTCACCAATCCGATCATTATTATTAGTGGCTACGGACACAGGTCCACTTTCCCTCCAAGAATGAGAATACCATCTGGGTAGAGGCACAGTGTGTGTGGGTATAGGATACTAAATCCTTAAAACAACACGCTTTCGGCCGTGTTAATGGTCAAAAAACCTTCAATTTGTACAAAATGTAACAACTGCTATTTGCGTTATATGGTTGCATTATTTAATGCTGGTGGTAGTCATTTAGAACCACCTCCACAAGCAGTGCCGGATGCAGCTAGTGCGGGGCCTTTAACATATGTTATAAAGGGGCCAGAAATAATATAAAACACATACATATTAAACACAAATTTGTAAATTGCATAGTAAACTAATTGTATTGTTTCATTTACTATACAACCGGATAATACGACAAATCGCTAACCTTAACCACCCAGTTGTTCATAAAAGTTGAAGGCGGTATAGTACTATATCAGTGACGTGCGGTGAGGTCAATGGCTGGGGAGGCACTGGCTCGTGTCAGAGTCACACACTGAGGGGGGATGTGGCCTCACGGAGGGGGCGTGGCCTCACGGAGGGGGTGTGTCTTTCACTGAAGGGGGCGTGTTAGACACGTCCCCCTCAGTGAGGCAGATGTGATGGCTGCCTCCCCTGATGCTTTTTCATTGCAGTTTCATGACGAGACCAGCGAGTCTAAATATCTTTATACACATACGTGAAATAAATTACCTGGAGTATGGAAGGCGAAGACATCACATGAAGGGGTCTACAAACATCACATTGGTGACATACTGAGATAGTAACAGGTAGGCGCTTATTGCCCGCGCTCCATCCAGTTACTGAGGGGTTGCGCAATCAGAGGGACGTAAATAAAAATAAAATGTACTGTAAAATATTTACATTCAGCAGTGTCGTCTTCGGTGCAGTCATAAGGTGACATTGCCCACCAAACAAAATACCGGATATTACAATATTATTTTATTATTATTATATATATGGCACTGTAGATGTATAATAAGATCATTTCTGTCCGTGTATTTGTTTATTTTACCTAATTTTTTCCCGTTAATATAACATTAAGTTCGTTATCCTGAAACGACGTATATCGAGTATTCGCATATCGAGGTATGACTCTATTGCCAATAATTAAACATGATTCATTTTACATGTTCGAATTAACGACTTCCACTTCGCAAATTCGTGAAGCATTCCATGTTGTAGAATTTTATTTATATCCGGAAGAACGCTTGTGAACAGAGTGGAACAAAGTGGACGTCTAGAATAAACTCCTCATTCGAGACCCACGCATCACACCTCTTGGCTTTGACATTCCTCAACCGCATGAGAACATCCACAGGCCAATGCATACATCTCCTTCATGAAAGGAAAATGAAAGACAGCCACAGTGCGACTGTGACCATGCAGCACAAACTATGGACCATAGAGTAAACCACTAGAGTCTGCGCTCCTTCAATGGGGTAATCGCAAACTACGCAGACTCTTCCATGAAGCCCTCTCGTGGCAAGCAGAACTCGACATTAAAGTGTAGCTGCTGAATATACAGTATTATCATACACAAGAACAGAATATAATTTAATATTAGCGATAATTCTGGATATGTTAAATAAGTTGTCGAAAATCAAACGTATATAAAGGGACGAACAGCAACAACACTCATGCCATAGACAAGGTGGATGTCACTAACACAGAAGACTGACACAAGGTGGCAGTAACGAGTAGAGAAGACCGACACGGATCATTTACAATTGCTCTCACTTTTAAATATCTGCTCCTTTTAGAGTATTTTGTTGAATCCTTGAGAATATTTGTTTTAACTTCACAATATAATTTCCTACGAGAAGAGTATGATTCCGAGTTGGCATGTTCTCTCCGTGGTCGCGTGGATTTTTCTCCGGGTCCTCCGGGTTTTCCCTCCACATTTATAATCAACATGCATTTAGAGTATTTGAGTGCTGTACATTTCTACACGATAAGCCACTTCGTTGGGCTATCGTTTGTGATAGCTAGGTCGCTTCTGAAAAATAGCTACGTAGCTCAATGGGGCCATGCCTGGTAAGGATAAAATTGGGGGTGGGGGCTTGTGCATCAGATCTTATGTATTCACAATGTACTTACAAAAAAATCAGCAGACTACCTGCTGGATCTCCTCACTGTTTCGAAGAACAAATGTGACCTAAAGTCTTCACTCATTTACCAGCTTCACATTCCTTATTGCCGTACAAATACTGGAGGAAGGGCCTTTGCTATTGATGCCCCCAGGGCCTGGAATGCTATCGCCAATAAACTGCAACTTGGATCACTACCTGTGAGATCTTCACTCAAAACTGCTCTAGAGGAGTTGTACACCCCTAGCTGCCACTGCTCTTCAGTGGCCTGAAATCAAATGTATCGCTCCGGATGACCGCTGCAAAGTATGATCTTTAGTTTTGATTATAGTGATCTTTAAAGGGGCATTGACATTTTTTGATAATCCTACTGATACTCCAGCTGTCATGAAGTGACTCATGCTGCCAGCGATGAGTGCAAAGTTTGGTCGTACATGTTATGTATATCGTTTATTTTTCAATTTGAATCAAAGTTCCTATGATAACTGTTACATTGTTTTTATAGCTTTATTTTGGTGATTTCGAAAACGTTTTGGTCTAGCCATATTTGTTTGTTGTAGTATAGAGTTAGACTGATAACTTTAATCTAAATTGTCTTATGGTTGATATTGTTTGACTTGCATCCCACTGAGATGTTTGCACACAGCGTTGATATATGGTGCTTTTTCTGGAAGACTTTGCTGTTTTTTCCTGAATTTTTCTGTTGCGCGTAGTCACTTTAAGATGTTTCTTGTTCATGTTTTTGTTTGTTGCGGTTGCACCCGATTCAAGAGCCGCATGGCTCACAGGGCTATACCTAATAAATTAACTGAACTGAAATGAACTGAAAGAAAGGGTCAAGGGACCACGGTCATAGTAATAATGCAAGAAGGCTTGCTGGCAAGGAAGGTAGGAAAAGGGCACGTGAGGGATTGGGGGGAAATCCCAGAAAAATTGGGGTGGGAGACAAAGTGAGGTGTTCCGGGGATGGAAAGGTTGTGCTTGTCAACATAAGCAGGCGGGCCTCCTCGTGTTGGTGTTGTTGGGACAATAAAGTTCGCTTACCGGGACGCCTTGTGCGGTCTCGTTTTCAAATCTATCCAGAAAAAGTTTTTTTTACAAAGCATTATTTAATTTTGATTACAAACTTTCGTGACTGCAGGAATCCATACTTTTTGGTTCTTTCGGTAAAGTCACGTAGGTAGAAAAATACAAATAAAAAATACATCACGATGTTTCGATCGCAACACAAGCGGTCGTCCTCAGGTACCTGTACCTGACACCATAGCAATAATTGAAGACTTGGTCCAACAGGGACTGAATCCTGATGTACCAACTTTGGTGAGGCACTGCCTTACCAACACTTACTTCATCTGGAATGGTACATTCTAAAAACAAAATGAAGGTACCCCTAGGGTAACAGAGGCAAATAAATAAGCTCTAGGTCGAATTATCCTTAAATTCCTACCTGGTGCAGTATGTAAACATCAGCACTGGGGAAACAAATACGGCTTAGCGTGGTGCTGGCCACTCAAATCATCGTGTGACGTGCCGGCCTTCAGAGGTGCTCATGAACAGCACTTGCCCCAACAAGTATGTCAAGTCTACATGGGGGACCTTTGTCTTTGTGTCACATCGACCCGAGGGCCCTGGCAGAGCCGTGGTCCTACGCAAATTTACTTTGGGACGACGCCTTGTGATTGGCCAATCAATTATCAAGGGGTGTGTGGGGTGACTGACCTCTTGGGGTGAGTGAAGGTGAGGTCCACTGCCAACTCGGATGAAGCCGAGATGGTGGAGCCGAGAAGATGCGGCGAACGGGCAACATCTTTGCAGCAGTCGGTGGGTGGGTGAGCTCACCCCCCCCCCCGCCCAAACGTGATCAACACCTGTTTATTATCCGTTTCTGTCAGGTGCAACATTTTACGTGATGATCCTCGCAGACTGGTGAATTGAGCAAAGTTGCCATCCTGTATGTATGTTGAACTTCTTTCGCGACGTACGTAGCCAACAGTGCTAATCGGAGGTGTGGAGGGAAGGACAACAACCTAAAACACGAAAGCGGTTCTAAAGAAATTAGTTTTCAATCTAGATTATTTAAAAGTGCGTCGCTCCTGTGGCTTCCTAATATCGGAAGAAAAAGCGTTCCAGACGGACTGCAGAAGTGCATCTGAGGGTGTATTTAGTCTCCAGTCTTACCGACGTTTCTTGCCTGCCTACTTTAGTCTATTCTTGCGCATGATGGCAGCACCATGAGCAGGAGTTAAAATGTCCAATGTTCTGATAGCCACCGCAAGAAGGCTTCAGGAGAGAGCGAGAGAGTTTGTGTCGTTTTGCTATTCCTCTGTTGAAGGTACGGAAGACGACAGTGGTTCTCAATACGGTCCATGGTTTTGGTAGCATAGCCACAATCTGCATTCCCGTTGCTTACTTGTCTTTCATTTCTCATTCATGGAGGAGATGTGCACATCGGTAATTCTGACGTGCTGATGCGGTTGATCGTTACACCAGTGTCTTCGAGGAAGAGGAAGAATGTCAAAGCCAGGGGGAGTGCGACATTTGAGTCTTGAGTGAGGCGTTTGTTCTGGATGTCCACATTGTTCCACGATAAAAGCTGTAAGGATGGATCGTGAAAGGGCAAGATTTCCATGATGATCATATTTTGGGTTAGGTATTTTAGCTCACTTCAAAGATAGTGTGGGCACCAATCCTTTGCCCTTCTGGAAAAACCGTAAAGCTTTTTCGTGGTGGCTTCTGGCCTGCGTTATGCTTCTTGCACAGCAGATGGTCTCGGGCCATGAGTCTCATTGGAATTCTGCAAGCTGACCGTGGTCACCTGGTGTACGATGGCCATGTTCGAGGTTGAGCAATGCTATAGTGTCCCGAGATTTCAGGATGAGAACTGAGTGTGCAATCATCTTTGGGTGGTGTTCCCAAAACACAAAGAAAGTGGGAATTAAATAAAAACTAGTGATGAAAGGAAACATAAAGGAAAAAAAGAAACACTGAAGATCGTAAGCCTGAACACCTAAAAGTAAAAATTTTAAACCTGAAAAAATCTTAACAAATCCTCATCATCCTCATTTGTCATTATCAATCCGTTAATGAATGAAGGCTGCACCAAGCCACTGCCATCTCCCGCAATCCGGTGATGTAACATTTCGCCCAACACATGATCTGATTTCATCACTCCATCTCCTCGGTTGAGGTCTCTTTTCAACCTGCTTGTGTTCTCTAATATATGTGTTCCTCTTTCCCTCTCAGTGTAATTCCAAGCATTCCTCTATTCATGTTTCTTTGCACCTGACAGTCGTTGTTCCATTTCTTTTGCTAATGTTCGTGTTTCCGATCCATATGTCATAGCAGGTACTATGCACTGATTAGGTATCTTTTTATGTTGCTTTTCAAGATCAAGTTCAGCTTGCCAAAAGCACTCCCGTCCTCTCTTGTTTGTGTCATTGCATTATTTTTATTCTGATCTGATTTTAATATCTGTCCTAGTTATGCATATGCTGTTATTTTTTCTAATAGTATCTCTCTGACAGATATTTTCAAGTGTTTCGTGAACTTTATCCTAACCCCACATGTGCAGCCTCTCGATTAAGGCATTCTAACATATCCCTGCAGTTTCATCAAGTGACCATGTCCAGTGCTCGAGACTAATGATGGAGTGGCAGCCCGAGGAGTGAATACACCCTGGTGAGGATGCTCACAATGGAGATGGAGAGATGACATCAGCTGAATTGGTTGGTGCTTGGGGAGGCCTGTATCCAGCAGTGTATTGATCGTAGATGATGATGATGATCTTGTCTGACTCCTCTTCTGGATTGTATTTTGAAAAGGCCTTTATGCAATCTGTAGCTGTTACTAAAGATTGTGAGAGTCGCAGTTCCACTTTATTAATGGTTTTGGTGATTTATATAAAATTCCTTAAGGCATTGGCTTTGAGAGCCTAGGATGAATGCACACATTTTCCCTGAATCAAATGCCCCTCCACATTCTAAAAAGCGGGGAAAATTGAATTTTAATATTCGTTTTTTATAATTTGATTGAGAGTACAATAATAGACACACTTTTGTCAATAAATCCTGGGCTCACGATTGGTTGACCTCTAAATTGTCTATTATTCAATCCAGTTACTAATTATCTCAGTAATCTTTGTGAGTAGTTATCGTAATATAGTCCTTCAAGAATCACAATGTCCTTCAACTTGCGTGATATCTGGCAGTGACGTTGTACTTGCCTGTTAAGTCTAAAAAGGTCCACAGTGGATTACATTTTTTGGAGCAAGGTTTGTAGATCCCCACGCACGTTCTTCAGGCTTTCCATAATTCATTATCAAAATATACTGAAGTAGAAAATAAAGTATTTTTGGTTCACCATTTGTTGTTATCCACTACACTGACAAATTATACACCGCGTTTTGTTATGATTCACACGACATATTATTTACAAATAAGTCTACTCAAGCTGAATTTCAGTTGCTTTGGTGAGGTTTTGATTTCTTTGATCGTGTCCTTTTATACTTACTTCACCTACTTCAGAGGTATATTTTCTGATAAAAGGACATCGAATAAGTGTGTTGTGAATCTTCTTCTGTATTGAGGTACGACCGAAGATAATTATGAACGGACTCAATGAGTAGTACAGTGAAGAAAATACTGATGCAATGTCTGCCATCGGCATGGCTGATAGAGACGCACCGTAACGCATGAGCAATATTCGTATAATAATATTGATACTCCAGCAAATTATGTAAGTGATGAGCAAGCATGCGACAATTTTGACAGCGTTAAGGGTGGCCATGTGGTTGGCGTTGTGAACCCACCCTCTGGCTGCAACCATTTCATGGTGTTTCCAAAGTATCTTCAAAATAAGCACGTTCATGGTCACGATGGCAAATGCGCCAAAGCCGTCCACCAATATGATTGTTCCTATGCCGAAGTATAAGTGGTAACTTCCTGATGGACTAAGAGAACAGGAGGAAAACTGCAACAATCCGGAGCTATTATTCAAGCTTAATATATCATCGAAAAAAAGTAACGGAGTGAAAATTGCAGAGCTGATTAGCCATAACAACACGCTGACGAGACATGTACTTTTTTCAAACTTGAGGCTAATAAAATTGATACCTGGATACGTTGAGTTTTGCAACTTATTAAATTGAAAGAGGCTAAGTAACAAAGTAAAGCTGATGCTTAGAGTTCGGAAGAGGTTTATGCTATACAAAAGAAACCGGCATCCGAGGTTGTTCAAAAGATGCATCTTGAAGAAGTCGAAAACGTACAAAATGTTTTTAAATGCAGAGGCGAGCAAGTGAGCGACAGACAAGTTGATGACGCTCCTGTCGGATGGGAGCAGTTCCCCATTCTTCACTGCGATGTGAAGAAACACGGTCAAAACGCACGTGTTTCCAATGGTGCCGAGTAATATTAAAATAATTAGCACGCTAACTATTGCGAGATTCGCCATTTTCGTGCCGAAAAGATTCAAAGGGTAGCGAAACGGAGGAGGTGTAAAATTGTACAGAAGCACTGCCGCTCAGACGCGTTCAAGGCTTTTTGTAGTGCCTCGAGAGAGACCGATTTAATAAGACATATTATCCTAAAAAAACATGCATTCATAATTTTCATCCACACAGCAGTCCCCTCCAAAAACACGAGCAAAAATAAACGATGTTTTGTTGGGTAGCTTTGACAATTTCCGATTTGGCCGGTTCGGTACACAATCCACAATTGCTTTCAATATCCACACATGCAATATTATAATAATAATAATTCGTTTAACACATAGCGGGCTTTCGCGACCAATCGTATTCATAATAAAGGTTTTTGGGTTAGATCGCGTAAGTATAAATGTGTCGTAACCCGGGTGTATTGGAGAGTAAATCTACATTTACAATTTGAGAACGACGTTTCGCTGGTAATTACATCTGGCAAATCGCCCGATGATGCTTTATGTAATTATCAGCGGAACGTTTTCCAAATTACAAATGTTGTGAATTTACTCTCCAACACATAGGTGGGCTGAAGTAGTAACTAATTGGCGCTTTGTTTACGTGACAAACCTTACTGGCCATGTCGGGTGTTGGAGAGTTACGACACATTTATATTTACGCGATCTAACCCAAAAGCCTTTATTATGAACTAGCTTTACTACCCGGCTTCGCCCGGGACTTGGATTCACCACGCCCGGCCGCCTTTGTCTCCCCAGTGGCGATGTTCACACACCACACGAGTTACTCGTTTGAGGCTGAGTCGACCTAGGGGAGGCCCAAGACCGGTTCAAATCATTATCACCGGTGGTGGCCGTGAGCAGGAATCGAACTCGGGTCGCCGGGTTCGTAGCGCGCTAACCACTACACGCGTGTCCATAGGTACACATACACGCGCTTGCTGCAGACACACACAACTTTCAGGGTGCGTACGGCAGTAAACGACTCAAATAATAAACCAATGCTGCGCAAAGAACGCCTTAGACCTGCAACACATTTCTATGGCACTTTACTCGCGGAGGGTTGGGGGGTGGATGCGTGACATCAGCAGGCACACTGCACTGCGTAACGCTTCCGCATGCGGGTGACATAACAGATGTGACGTCACAGCTCACTTGCCGTGCAAAATATATGCATTATTGCGCCCCCCCCATCCCAAAACAAATACAAAAGTCTATTTTTTTTGCATGGTGTACAGTCTGGAAACTACCCACATGCAAAATTTCAAGTTTGTTGCATGTCGGGAAGTATGCTAAACATTTCGAACAGACACACATATTCACAAATTTACCTTTTTTATATATAGATGATAATAGATGATAATAATGCTGTCGAAATACTATGCACTTTCTTCGTAAAATGTACCTTCAAAATATAAAAAATGCTCGATAATTTCTCAATTCGGGGTTCAATATGTTCAGTTCACCATTGCATTGGATTTGATTGTTATTATGAACGTCATGTTTTGTGATGATAATAATGCAATTTGTAACGCTCACAATAATTCGCAGACATAAATGGCCATGACTCTGAGGCGTGAAGCAAAGTTTAGTGTCACTTGAAAGCCAGGCGACAGAGGTTTTTGGGGTGCCCTTTCGTCTCTCTTAAAACTACGAGTGGATTGAATGCTGCAAATGGTCAGCAGAACGATGGCCACGTTCCAGATTGGAGGGGGGGAGGTCACGGAGAAACGACGCCCGCCAGTGACAGTCCGAGCGATGGAGAAGGCAGCGGAAGGAATATAACCGAGCGATGACAGGTGCCGACCGAGGACGATGCGGGCAAGATGGTTTTTCAACCCTTGGGCTTTCTTAGTGTTACTTCAATGAAGATCGAACAAGGAGAGAGTTGCAGTTGTCAAGGCGACACCCGACTATGCTGCAGCCGAGGGTATTGGCGAAATCGGTGTTGATGAGTGTGGACGTAGCTGATGGAGGGTTCTGGGGTGGTTGTAATATATGATGATGATGCGATTGGTTGCAGCTGTTAAAGGATAAAGCTGGAATGCAGAGTGACGCTGGGAAACTTCATGTGCTCAGACAATTGGATATTGGAACCAGAGATGAATTTGCTCAAATGAAGCGTGGTGAGATGCTGTCTGGTTCTGATTGGGAGCGATCTTGGGCCCAGAATCACTACGTAGGAATGGTATTTAAATGGTGGTCTTCCTCTTGGGGCATGAGTCCTCCTTTGGTTGTCATTACATCGCCAGTCTTGGAAATCATCCATCTTTCCTTTTCAAATCCACTTCTTCTATTAACAGTGACTCAAGATCACGGTGATCTGTAATTGTTTTTTATGTCACGTCAACAAGATATCATCATGGGGCAAAGCCACTGTTTGCATGTCTCGCCAACACTTTATAATCTCTGTCAAAATCCCCGCAGCTGTGGCACAGTAGACACGCAACCTCCAAGATCCACCCGAACAGTAATTCCACCACCTGCTCTTAGCTCTTCAAGTTCAAGTTCATTTATTAGGTATAGCCCTGTGAGCCATTCGGCTCTTGAATCGGGTGCAACCGCAACAAACATAAAACTAAAACATGAACAAGAAAACATCTTAAAGTGAATATGTGACTAAGTTCAAACAGAAAATCCAAGAAAAGACAGCAAAATATTGCAGAAAAAAACCCTACACCAACGCTGTGCAAAAATCCCAGTGGGATGCAAGTCAAACAACAACAACAACCACAAGACAACTTAGATTAAGGCCATCAATCTTACTCCGTACTACAACATGGCCAAACCAAAAAACTTTTCGAAATCACCAAAATAAAGCCATGAAAGCAATGAAACAGTGAACATAGGAACTGTGATGGAATTTTCACAATAAACGACATAAACAACATGTACTACCAAAACCATGCAGCCATCCCGCACACATGACTTACCCAGGGCAAATGCGTTTGCCTGTTTAATTTTAAAACAGCTGCTGTGTTCTCTTCCGTTCTTCTACATTGCTTATCCTGTCTTTCCACAAAGTTCATAACATCTATCTCAAGAAACCTGTGCTTAAATTCTAACTTAATTGAGATGCGTAGGGTCCAGTTCTGGGATCCATATATAATATAGATATCACTCATGTTTCGTATATCATTTTCTTTACACTCAGATGTATCTATCTTCTCTTTGAAAGTGGGTTGCATCGCTCACACAAGCCTGACCTACTAAAGCAATACACCCCTTGACCTCTGTCTCACATCCTCCAACATTATGGACATTACTGCCTAAGTACACAAATTATTCTACCACCTCAACTTTCTCTCCACCTATCACGACTTGCAATCATACTGCAAGAGCCCCTGTTCCCCAATACCGCCATCAACAATTATCTGGGAAAAGCTTGTTATGGTCAGACAACAGTGTCAAACCTCAGCCCCTAAGACAGCCAACATCTGCACGGCTTCAGCAAAAGTCCGAACTAACAAACCCGCGGGGTGTACATACTCCAAATCCCGTACATTAATGTCACATGTGTAGTGACTTACTCGGAGGCGATATGACTTGGAGGCACTTCTTTATTAACAAGCACCATCGGGATTAACACACTTAATATTTAGTCCGTCTATTATCGGCGAC
Source organism: Entosphenus tridentatus (assembly GCA_014621495.2). Lineage (NCBI taxonomy): Eukaryota > Metazoa > Chordata > Hyperoartia > Petromyzontiformes > Petromyzontidae > Entosphenus > Entosphenus tridentatus. Next base: position 1,915,550 of record CM025659.2, read on the forward strand.
GCTACTCAGCCAGGACAGTTGGTAGGCTGTCTGACTAGCGGTGCCCCGAGATGGTAGAGACAGACGATGATGAGAAGAATGGTGAAGACAACGAGAAGAATGGTGAAAACGACGAGAAGAATAGCGATGATGGACTTCAGCAGCACGACGGGGATCCCACTCCAACAATACCCACGAGATCTCCCACAGGGATCTTATACTGTCAGTGTGGCCTCGCTTCGCCCCCGGCCACACCCCCTTTCTGGAACCTACTAGCGGGTTCCTGGTGTGCCTCTTCTGTGACCTTTCTCCTAGATCCCTCTCTCGTGTATATCCTGGCCTGCTTACGTCAGGACTGCCGTACGCCGCAGATCTTCTTTTTTGCCAGCAGTCAGTGCTATGCCACTACACATGTATTGACTCCTGCCCGGGTTTTCGACCTCTATAGCTAGCCACAGCCATGGTGTTGGGGGTTAGCACAACATTGAACACAGTTTGAGAAAAGCTACAACCCTGACGTAGACCTTTCCTGACATCAAACCAAACTGTTCATACGCAGGCCTGAGTCCCAGGGGGCGCACGGTGGCCAGAAGCTCGTTGTTTACCAGATTGTCTTGTGCTGTGCACGCGTGTTTGGTCGTGTGGGGCAAAGGGTGGCTCGTGGTGGCACTGTAATGGGTGGGCGACGGGGTGGGTTGGTGGGTGTGGGGAGTGGTGGTGTAACAGTGCCCGGCGCTACGAACCTAGCGACCCGAGTTCGATTCCCGCTCACCATTGACGATTGTCTGAACTGGTCCTGGGCCTCCCCTCGGTCGACTCAGCCTCAAATGAGTACCTTGTGCGGCCGAATGTGATGCTGGCCGCCCGCCCGGTCATGTGCCATGTCGACCTTCATAGGTGCTCACTAACACTACTTGCCCGACCAGTATGTTAAGGCTATACGGGGGATCTTGCAATGAGGTTCTTCATGTGTGGTGAGTGTTATATGTTATGTTTTATTTATTTTAAAATTATAATATGTATTCCCCACGTTAGAAACGAGTGCAACAATGAGCTGGAGCACGTACACCAATCTCTCAGGAAGAATGGATATTCTGACCGTACAATCCACAAAGCTGTCTCCCCAGCCATGTTGAGACAACCATCTGAGGACCCAATCAAAACTATCACCTTGCCTTACATAGCAGGGGTGACCAAAAATATTTCCAAAATCTTAAACAAACACAAGATCCAGGTTCGTTTCAACACAGTACCCAAAATGTATGACTTGATCCCATCTGTAAAGGATGTGATTCCTGATATGCAATATCCTGGTGTCTACAAACTAAGTTGTGGCTGCAGCAGCAGTTACATTGGGGAAACAGAACAACATGCCTCGGACCGTGTTAGCGAACACAAGGCAGATCTGAAGCACGGTAGGACCAATACCTCTGCCATTGCGGATCATTGATTTGACGCTGTGGACACACACAAAATTATTTTTTCCAAGACGAAGGTACTCTGCAAACCCACTGGCTATCATCAGAGATTTGTTCATGAAGCCATCCAGATATATAAACTCAGACACAACTTCAACCGAGAAGATGGGTACAAATTGAGAAATCATTGGAAGGACGTGATTAACCAGGTAAAGTCTTAACCTGCTGTGATGTTTCAATCCTTCTTACAATTTTAGCTGACTCTCTGAGTTTCATTATTAGGTTTGATGTCCTTGTATTGACGGGCTGGATGTTTTTCTCGCTCAGTCACCGATGCTGCGACATACTAGGCAAGTCACCGATGCTGCGACATACTAAGCTCGTGCATTGACATGCTAATCTCTCACAATACAATAACCACTTCCTCAGCCTCAGGGAGACCATCTCTAGCCCCGCCCTCTTACCCTGAGGCTGCATCCATCTCAGGCCTATATAACAATGTCTTGACAGCACTGTTCGCATCGGAGCCATTGTCGCTGGTGATAGCAAGCAGCTTGATCGAGACATTGTGCCCGAGGCTTTGGAGGTGCTCAAACAGAGCGGTGCCAATGCACTTGCTGACACACCTTCGGACTGCACACCGAGGATCGTCAGCAGCATGGATTTTGATGCACCAAATTTGGTGTCGATCCAGTGCACCATCCAAAATCTATTCAGGTTGTGATTCGACCACCCATCGATGGTGAGCGAGATGACAACGTCCAGGTTGGAGAAGAATGCCCGGACGATGGGCAGCATGATGGCCTGAAGCTTGACGGGCCCTCGTATCCTTGCGTCTTTGTGTGGACCAAGGTCTTGAACTTGTCGCTGCCGGCGGCTTGCAAAGAGATTGCACCTTGGATAACAAAATCAACCACCGCGTTCTCAAATTTTGCCAGGAGGCGATCCGGGATTGCTGGCCGGCTTAGCGTTTGCTACATTAGGCGGCTCGCCGACGCCGACGTCCCGATCTCGCTGCCTGGGGCAAGCACGTTGTGCTTTTTGAGGTGGGCTTTCCACCCCGACGCGTTAGTGTGGGAGGAAAACCACTTTCGGCAGTGCACGCACTGCCGCTTTCCTTGCTGTACATGGGGATCACCCTCCATCCAATCGTGCCTCTTTCGATTGCTGTTCGCAGTGACCCCGGAAATGCCCTTTCTGGCATCCTCGACCTCATCCTCTACCTCAAAAACGTGGTCTGTCTCCATCTGATCAGACATCAATGATTCCAATTTCAAATGGAGGCCACGGGCTGCGCCACAGAGCTATTAGCTAACGGTAAACAGGGTATTTACCGGGTAATACTTCGCGCTACCTTTACCCTACCGGGTAATTCTTCCGTGCTACATTTACCCTACCATTTACCTTACCCCTTGGCATGGTCGACACCTTTACCCTTTACCTTTACCCTTTTACCCGGTTAAAAGGGTAAATTACCTTGCCGAGGCCTACATACGAAAGAAGAATAACCTTTCAAATGTAGCAGGTCGTGTTGACATCTCGCTTGTGCCACTCAACGAAAGCAGCTAGCGACCCTGCTCCCAACCGCTGTCCACTCGAGGTTATTTTGTGTTATGTTATATCATTTTGCGTTGGACTATGACCCATATCTGGAAGAGGGGGTCGTTTGTCTATAACATATGGCAGTAAACCAGCATTGTTCAAGTAAGTATGACTAAGTATGTCGAAACCGGTCCAGAGTTTTCTTGCACTGAATCAGTGCTGCTACAATTATGCCTTCCCAGAAGGCCGTTGGATCTTTTGAGTTGTGTAAGAAATACGTATTGTTTTTATGTGGAGAGAGATATTGACGTATGGTCTGCTTATCTATATTGTCCACTAGAGGGAAGCACAATTCTGCCGACGCTGCACTCTGTGCACACACACGTCATATTAACCCTATGTGCAATTAACGCCACTATTTCAGCACTGCTCCCTCCTCTGCCCCCTCTCGTGTAGGAAATCACACCCCACCGTGCTAACACGAGGCTCTTTTTTTCAAAAGCACTGAGGATGTTTTTACAAAGCGCAGCAGCTGCCCAAACACGTTTTTTTAATCTCATTATAATAGGCGAAAATAGTATACCTGTATATATTTTTTTTTTGAATCCCAGAATAATGATGAAATTTAAAATATGGGAATAAAATGAAAAAAAATCATGTGTAGTCCGCTTTACTTGAATGGCTTGGACTTTATATTGATCGCTTATGGAAGGATTTTTGTTTTTTTATGTTGAACCCAATCTGTTATGTCGAACCCCAATTTAAGTCAAACCATAATAGACTTTTTTTGCGTTAGATCGCATTTACGCGATCTAACCCAAAAAAACTCTATTATGGATGATAATGGTCGCGAAAGCCTACGTGTTAAACTAAGTCAAACCCCATACATGTTTTCACAAATACTTTACAGTAAACAGCAAGGCGGCTGAAATTAGATAAGTTTCGCTTTCGCTTTTATGTCTTCCCGAACAAGCTCGTTACTAAATACAAGTAGCTAATAATCCATATTCATTTCGGGCTAGACCACAATAGTTGTATTCCAAAATTGTTGTCATTCACCCTCTACCATCTGATAAGATTGTAAAGTTTACAAAGAAATTATTCACACGTGCCAATGTGTTGATCAAATTCTGACCGACAAAGCTCCTTCCCACATATGGCTTAAGACTTTTCATGACCGAATTAAATGTCAACACGCAACGATGTTTTGATCAAACTTCTCTGAGCTTCGTAAGTTCGTGAACTCCCTGATGAAATTTTGCCCTTGGATTCGTACGCAGTAGGGATGTTCAACTGCATTTTCCGGCAGGTCACATAACACTATATTATTAGCTTGTGGAGGAGTGCCATATGACCTTTTCGTGCCTCGGTTGGCCATAGCGTGGACTTTAATGGACCGCCAGTTGAAGACCCTGGTATCCAGCACATACAATGTATACTACTGTACAGTGAGGGAAAAAAGTATTTGATCCCCTGCTGATTTTGTACGTTTGCCCACTGACAAAGAAATGATCAGCCTATAATTTTAATGGTAGGTTTATTTGAACAGTGAGAGACAGAATAACAACAAAAACAAAATCCAGAAAAACGCTTGTCAAAAATTTTATAAATTGATTTGCATTTTCATGAGGGAAATAAGTATTTGACCCCCTTTCAATCAGAAAGATTTCTGGCTCCCAGGTGTCTTTTATACAATACAGGTAACGAGCTGAGATTAGGAGCACACTCTTAAAGGGAGTGCTCCTAATCTCAGCTTGTTACCTGTATAAAAGACACCTGTTCACAAAAGCAATCAATCAATCAGATTCCAAACTCTCCACCATGGCCAAGACCAAAGAGCTCTCCAAGGATGTCAGGGACAAGATTGTAGACCTTCACAAGGCTGGAATTGGCTACAAGACCATCGCCAAGCAGCTTGGTGAGAAGGTGACAACAGTTGGTATGATTATTCGCAAATGGAAGAAACATAAAATAACTGTCAATTTCCCTCGGCCTGGGGCTCCATGCAAGATCTCACCTCGTGGAGTTGCAATGATCATGAGAACGGTGAAGAATCAGCCCAGAACTACACGGGAGGATCTTGTCAATGACCTCAAGGTAGCTGGGGCCATAGTCACCAAGAAAACAGTTGGTAACACTACGCCGTGAAGGACTGTAATCCTGCAGCGCACGCAAGGTCCCCCTGCTCAAGAAAGCACATATACACGCCCGTCTGAAGTTTGCCAATCAACATCTGAATGATTTAGAGGACAACTGGGTGAAAGTGTTGTGGTCAGATGAGACCAAAATGGAACTCTTTGACATCAACTCAACTCGCCCTGTTTGGAGGAGGAGGAATGCTGCCTATGACCCCAAGAACACCATCCCCACCGTCAAACATGGAGGTGGAAACATTATGCTTTGGGGGTGTTTTTCTGCTAAGTGGACAGGACAACTTCACCGCATCAAAGGGACGATGGACGGGGCCATGTACCGTCAAATCTTGGGTGATGACTTCCTTTCCTCAGCCAGGGCATTGAAAATGGGTCGTGGATGGGTATTCCAGCATGACAATGACCCAAAACATACGGCCAAGGCAACAAAGGAGTGGCTCAAGAAGAAGCACATTAAGGTCCTGGAGTGGCCTAGCCAGTCTCCAGACCTTAATCCCATAGAAAATCTGCGATTCACAGCCATTCCCATAATCCACGAGAGCGAACTCTAAAAGTCTGTGAGCTGTCATTGATTTCGTGACGTTGAAACCGTGCATTCTCCTGTGCTTAATGTTAGTATATTCCACTGCGGTGTTGAGTGTGTGGTGTTGGAAGGCTGCGTGTCACTGCCGTTTCCACTCCCGCTTGATTAAAGCGGGCGGAAAAATGTGGTTCCTTTCCCAGGCTGGAGGGAGCACTAACAGTTCGCGAATAGCTCCGACCTGCTGCCATGTGCTCTCTCTCTCCCACTGCTGTGTGGGTAGCATCCCCGAGCTGCAGCACACCCGCTCCCACGTGGAAACTGTGGGGTGGTGGGCACATGGCTCTTCAGTGGTGGAAACACCGGTTCATCAATAGCAAATGGCAGAACTGGGTGTCTATGTTTCGATTTAAAGCTTTCGTGACTGCAGGAATTAAAAGGAGACCTGATGGTTCAATGAGCCATTCTGTCTACAGGAAAGCTACCCATACGGATGCATACCTAAAACCGGATTCCCACCACCATCCATCCCAGAAGAATTATTTAATCAAGACTCTATACCATAGAGCCCAATGCATCTCCGACCAGGAACACATTGACGTTGAACTCAAACACGTACGCCAAGCTCTTAAGGCTAATGGTTACTCCGACTACACAATCCGCAAAGCCATCACTCCAACTATCAAGAAAGATCCCGTTGAGGAGCCTTTCAAGACCATCACCTTACCCTACATTGCTGGGGTCACAAAAAAGATCTCCAAAATCCTGATAAAACACAAGATCCAGGTCCGATTCAACACAGTACATAAAATCCGTGATCTCGTCCCGTCTGTTAAAGATGTGGTACCAGACATACAGTACCCTGGCGTCTACAAACTAAGTTGCCTCTGTGGTAGCAGTTACATTGGAGAAACCAAACGACATGTCTCGGACCGCATCCGTGAACATAAAGCAGACTTGAAACACGGTAGGACAAACACCTCAGCCGTGGCAGATCACTGTTACAATTCAGTGGGCTCACATGATATTGACTTCTCCAAGACAGAGGTTCTCTGCAAGCCATCTGGCTACCATGAGAGATTCGTTCATGAGGCTATCCACATATACAAACACAGAGACAATTTCAACCGAGAAGATGGATTCTGGCT
>CM025659.2:1922709-1956676 GCA_014621495.2 Entosphenus tridentatus
CCAACCCAGCTTATATATATGCTCCAAGCACGTGTGCTGTTTCATTCAGACGCTGTCGCCTCGACAGACCTGGTTTCACCTGAAGACGGCTGCTTGCGTTGTGGCCGAAACGTCGTGAGAATTATTTTATTATGTTTTATTATTTTTATTATTTTATTACTTCCCTTCTACGTGACTTTACCGAAAGAACCAAGAAGATGGGTGTCTATGCCATAATATCTACTCTTGGTAGACCCAATACAGGGATTCCTCTAGTTTCGAACGAGTTAGGTTCCAGGGGTCTGATCATAAGTCGATTGGATTGTAAGTCCAACTTTACTCCTGTCGATTCCAAACATGTTGTACGGCATGTACACTAAAGAGGGGAAATGGCTTTAAAAGTTGTATAATCTCCTGTAGATGTAGATGCCACTGGTTCTTCATGTTCAGCAGATGCCACCACCGCCATCTATTGCGCGGCGGTTCAACTTACGACTCTCGGTCCGAACAGGCAACTGGACATACGGACAGGTTTGTTCGTATCTCTGAAAGTTCGTAAGTCGAATTTTCGTAAATAGAGGAGTCCAGGCTTTGGAGTTTGGCGCTCGTGAATCATGCTCCATAAATGAATGGGATTCTTCAGAATTAACGTCTGCTTGACTCGAAAAGAATGAAGATTCCTGAAGAACTGTGATTGACATCAATTTCCAAGTCAGTGTTATGTATAAATGCACACACTGCACTTCATGATGCTCGCTTTTCTAAACAAAGTAATTCGCAGGGTGGAGGCAAAATGATTCATGACACAATACATTTTAATCGCTGTAAACTCTATTATGGTGGGGAAACAATTCTGGTTCATGATGTGTTCACATGAACATTGTGTATCCCACTTCAGAACGCCAATATTAATATTGAGAGGCTTAAGTAAATAATGCACATCATACCGTTTCTCACGTACACTAGAATGCATTGCACAAAAGGTAGTAACTTATCAAAATACGTGTGTATGTTATTGTATTTGAAGTTTATTCAATGCTGTTGTTAGTTTAATTTTCATTATATTTTTGTTTACCATTTTTTTGGTGTTTGGTTAGCAATCTATGGCAGCTTTCTGGTTGTTGACATTAACACGGAACATGTTTATATTAAATAAATATGGGGTTTTACCACTAGATTACTTAATTTTTTTAATCTAAGCTAAGTTTAATGCAATACGTAATTATTGATTTTGGTTTATTTTATTGTAACGTTATTATTTTTCTGTTTTTAATGCCCATACATCTGTTCTGCTCTGTATCTCCACAATCGGAGGGAAAAATATATATTTAAAAAATGTTCCTCTTGCTAGAAGGACATTCTCAACTTTCACACAAAAACACCGAGGCATATCCAATAGCTGTCCCTTTGTACACGATTACGTCATTTGAACACGCCTTGTGATTGAGTGCTCAAAAGCAGGTGCAATTTGTCATGGGTGCTTGCAAGTAGCCAGTGTGCGAGTGGCAAACTTACATCACCTTCGATTATATATTTCGGTGTAAAATGTCAGATTTTATACGCCGTTATGTAATGCATTTGATTGTAATGTATGTATGTTGGACTTCTTTCGCAGAATGGTTTCCAAAAGTACAATTTTCTTTTTTCCTATTTCTTTAATCAGATCCGACCACATGCAACATTTGGCTGCCTATATTTAAATGGTCATTTTTTTCCGAAGTCTGCAGGAGAGTTTAAACTGAATTGGAACTCTTCGACACTTTCTTTCAGATTGGATGTTGTCTTTACCCGTAATATAAAAATAGCAGTCCCGGATAATACTAAGATAATAGGTAAGCGCACCCATGTACTGGTTAAGCACAACAATAAAAGAGTTATAAAGCAGGACTCCAGTAATGTTGTTGAAAAGGCGGAACAATCCGCAGGAACAATTAAAACACCTAATATAAGGAAACAAGGAGAAGGAACTGTGCAAAGGGAACAAGACGGAGGGAGGAAAACACAGCTCAATAACCAACCATGACCTCACTGCCATTCCCAAGAAATACGCATAATAATGAATCAACGGTACCGCAAGCATTTAGACCGAGTTCACGACGCCGGTCCGTCGATGGGGACGGTCTTCCGCTTCTGCTTGGGCGGTGTGCACACCCCCCGGAACAGCCGGAGATGTGGGTTGGAACACAGGAGGCGCAGGTGCAGCAGGCTCGGCAGCGACAGGCACCTCCCCGCTCCCGGCGAGGCTTTGAAGTCAGTCCATGGTCACAGGTTCTGATGCTGTGGGCGACACGACACAAACCTTCTGACGCACGCCCTCCGAAAGCACTATTCCTGGCGCGTCGGACACACCAGACACAGGCAGGCCAATTGTTGGAGATGGAAAGGCAATCCGCGGAGGAATAAACGTATTCAACCAAGACAGATGGACAAAGAAACGACGACGACCCACCTGAATATGCACGTACTGCGGCCGTTTGACCTCGACCACTTCCACGGGCCCTTGCCAGGAATTATTCAGCTTAGGGGACGTATCGACTGGCACCTGCGGGCAATGCAACCATACTCTGTCACCAACCAATGGACTATGGTAGCACGTAATCCCATTTCCCCGCAATACGTTCATTGTTCGCCTGTGCCTTGGCAGCGTTCATTCTGGCCGCCTCCTGAGCCATGAAGATGCGTTGCAGGGTAATTTTCACATGCTCAGGCAACGTATATTTCCCCTTATCCAGTGACGAACCCAATTGCGCATCCATAGGGGTTACATTCTCCCTCCCATACATGAAATAAAATGGTGAAAATCCCGTGAAAGCATGAGGGGCCATCCTATATGTGGTTAGTACACTAGGAACATGCAAATCCCAATCCGTTTGCACCACGTCAACCGCCTGACAAAGCATGGAGGTCAAAGTTCTATTCAGGCGCTCCACCATCCCATCTGTTTGGGGGTGGTACGGTGACGTTCCAAGTTTCTTCGTATCCATTTTTTCGCAAACCTCGCGCAGCAGTTTTTATGAAAAATTGCGCTCCTGGTCAGTGAGCAACTGCTCAGGGGCTTCCTTGTCCATAACGTAACCGTACAAAAATGCCTCCACAATGAAAGCCGCAGACTGGTCAGGCAGCAGCCAAGCCATAGGCCATCGGGAAAAATACTCAACTCCTACTAGGAGAAATGTATTCCCTCTTGGATTGGCAGAAAAAGGCCTAAGGATATCGAGCACTACCAATACATTGATCCGTGAAACCGAAATTGATTGCAGTGGCGGATGGGACTTCCGTTGTGGCGATTTTCCACGCGCACATTCCGTACACTCTTGGACCACCTCATAAACCTCAACAGTCATCCCCGGCCAATAATAATCACGCTGTAATGTCAGCAAGGTCTTCCGAACACCAAGATGTAACAACTTATCCTTGTACACAACAGGAATCAGGTCACCTCGAAGAGCAGTGGGAACAACAACACGGCAACGGTCCAACATGTCCTCTCTCCACACCAATAGGTCATCATGAAGAACCAATCGTGGCTCATCAACCGATGCGGGAGTTTTCTGTTCAATTTCTGCGTGACGCCGCAAGACCCGTAGAGAATCATCATTCGACTGCTCGTGCACCCATGCAGCACGTGTAAGGTGCAAAACGCTATTGGCAGGTGCAACCGCCACAGCAGGTGTCATCATGTCATTACATATGTATGGCATTGTCTTTGTGCTGTTCGCCTTTTGGCATCCTCTGGTCTAACACTGTATGAGACTAGGCTCTAAAGAAAGCTGATTCTGGTGTGGACCAATCAGTTTCAAAGACAATGCAGATGTAGTGGCGTAACGGGCGCAGGGTTTGCAAAAAGCAGTTGCATTATGTGCAGGGTTGCAGACAGTGAGGTCAGCTAAGAATAAGCAAGTGCAAGCCGGTAGCCTGGGTGATAGCAGACAGAGAGATGCCAGCAATTAGGGAAAGAGGAAGTGATTGGCTGGCTGCAAATGCATATGTAGAGTAGGCGCCATGGAGGCGAGAGATAGTGGCGATAAGGGGGAGAACACGTGGGTGAGGCGTGGAGAGGACGATGGCATAATCAGGGCCATCTGGGGGCACTTAATGAGGAGTGGGATAAAAGAGGAACGTGTGAGGCAGAGAGATTGAGTTGGTTGGAGTGAAGACAAGAGAAAATTCAAGAGGAGTCCGGGACCCTGCTCTCCACACCTCGTCCTCTCCAGCGGTGTTGGCTGATCCCCCACTGGAGGCAAGGGCGAGGATGGAGGAGTGAGGGTAGACAGGCAAGCAGTAGAGAAGCTAGCGGAATCCTAAGTGTGAGTGTGATACGGCTAGCAGTAGGGAAGCTATCAGAATGTATAGTAATAGGCTAGTAGTAGAGAAGCTAGCAGAGTGTATAGTAATAGGATAGCAGTGGAGAAGCTAGCAGAGCGTATAGCAATCGACTAGCAGTGGAGAGCTAGCAGAGTGTACAGGGGGATGCTACCAGAGTGTGTAGTGATAGGTTAGCAGCGGAGAGGCTAGCAGAGTGAGAGAGAGCAGGCTAGCGGAGCGTAGTAGGCGAGCAGTGCAAGCGGGAAAGTTGCTACGGAGAGACGTGGTGTTGAACGCAAGGAGTTCTGTTAGAATAAAGTGACACAGGAGAAAAATAAGAAGTTGTCCGTGTGAAATAACACCCCTACACATATACTGCCAGAGCATGATTTTGTTTGCATGTTCACCACAAGTATATGTGGTTAATACAAACATGATTCCTTGCAAAAAGTTTCAGTTAGGTGTTTTAATATCTTAACACCTTACTCTTTGGTTCTTTCGGTAAAGTCACGTAGGTATCAAATAAAATAAATCACGACGTTTCGGGCGCAACACAAGCGTCCGTCATCAGGTGGGAAAACACTTTCCCACCTGATGACGACACGTCGTGATTTATTTTTACCGAAAGAGCCAAAGAGTATAGATTCCTGCAGTCACGAAAGCTTCAAATCAAGATCTTAACACCTGTTTTATTGCCAGAAAGGGTAAATCCTATTCTTGATCTGTTAAAAACTGGACTTGGCACCCATCACTGAAAACACTTTACCGTTCGGCTGCATTGACGTCACCACTTCTTTCACTGTGGCGATAGGGTAATTCTCCCTTCTGGTGGCCTTGTTTAGGTCTTTCGAGTCAATGCAGATGCCTACTTTGTTATTCCTTGCCATTGTTATCATGGAGCAGACTCAATCGGTGGGCTCAGTCACTTTAGCGACGTGACCTTCCGCCTCCATCTCCCTCAGCTTGGCTACTATTCTTGCCCACGAAGGTGTTTGGCTGTTGGCGTGGCCCGTGGACAACAGGGGGCACTGTCAGATCTATTTTGATGGGAAGTACATTCCCAGAAACGTGCTTGTGGCATTCTTTCGTTAGGGGTATTCGTCCATACCACTTCCGTGAATAGACTCTTTTCACAAAGAACCACCAGGCGATTGCCATTTATTGATAAGAGGGACCTCTGGTATACCTCCACCACTTGGTACTTGATGTGGACTTCCTTTATTAATTCAGTTGCCAGAGTGTTCTGCCTCACGGCAGGAGTTTTGCCTCACGGCAGATGGGGCAGGGGCGTATGTACACAGGAATTTCCTGTTTATGATGCTGGTTTTGGTCACGTGACCAGCAAGTTGCGAATTAAGATTCCCGCTTAACCACGCGGGCGTCGGCCATTACGCACATAATTAAAGATGGCGGCACACATCGCGTCCCAGTGAAGCCAGCCGCAGTTGTCCATTGTGGGACTTTGAGAAGCATTGTCTGTAAGTTTGTTTATGTTCTTATAATATTGGCAATGTTGTTGTAATGTTGGAATGACCGTTATAGTGATGTAAATGCCTTTATGGTGCTGTTAAGTTGTTGTGGTAAATACGAGGCCTAGTTAGCAACGGAGCCTGCAACTTTCCTTATTGTGGATGTTACTTGTGATTTAGTAGGTCGAGTCAGACTTGTGCCCAGGTGGCTATGTTGCGATCCTGAGAGCAAAGATGACGAAGTATCTCATCCACAGTTTAGTGTTATGTGTAATGCTGTTCATTTGGGGTGCAGTGTGATGAATACACGATGTGCCTTTATGCAACGCAGCGGCTTGTGCTCTTGTGTAGTTGTTCAGTGGTAGTGTGGGGGCCTGGTCCATCCAGGGTCTATTGCTGGGAAAAATGTTATCTGGGACAACGTTCTGGTGCTGTGGTGTTCATTGTGTTGGTGTTTCCGGGTTATAACAGATGCTGTATCTGTGTTTTCTCACCAGTTTTACCTCGTTAAACTCAATAAATGACGTTTGGAGTCGGACGTTCATCCTGGCTCCGAGGGTTTATTGAACGCGAGGTTAACTACTCAGCTAGCGGTGCAACGCAGCACACAGCGAGGCCGAGACGCAGAGTGATATTTTTGCCACTGTGATAGGGTGGTTGGCGTGCAACATCAGTTTACTCGTCGACTTTTTCGTGGCTTTATCAGGCCAAACGATTTATACACTTTAAGCGGATTAATAGACAGTGTTGCTCCTGTGTTGATCTGCTTACTGGTTTTCCCTAAATCAGGATTTCCTCTCACGAGATACACTTAAAACTAAACTATTTTGTATTTTAGCAGGTAAGGCCCACTGAGCTGTATAGTTCTTTTTCAGAAGCGACCTGGCTATCACAAATGATAACCATACTCTTAGGCTTTAAGTGGCTTATTACGTGGAAATTGATAGCAGCCAAATACTCTCAACATGTGAAGTTGATGCTAAATATTTACAGAAAGACCAAAGGACCCAAAATAAAATACACGCGACCACAGGGAGAACATGCAAACTCCAAATATACAGCAGGCGTCATGGTCGGGATTGAACCCACGACCTCCTGTATACCAGTCGAGGGAGTTTACATCTCGCCACCGATGTCGCCAAGATGTCTTCACCCCTCTCTTGTGGTGCATGCACCCTGACCACTGACTCCTGACTTTCTGCAGACAAACACAGGCTAAGTGGCCTGGCTTGTGGCAGTAATTGCATTTGACATTCTTGGCTGGACACCTGTCGTGTGACGAATGGTAACTGCATCTGTTGCACGTCGTCCATGGTTGAACCGGGCCCTTCTTTCCAGACTCATTGCCTGTGTATAGGACTGTGCACATTACGTATTGACATGTGGTTTACCTTCCCGCCGTAGTACGTTGAAACTCCAATCCTCCTCACGTGTGATCATATTCATGCTTTCTCTAGACGCTTCAAAAAAGTTTACCTATGCTGTTGGCCTTTTCTAGTGTGAGCAGGTTGCCTTCCTCAAAGCATGTATCTCCAACATGTGCAGGTAGAGACTGCAGAACAATTGTTTCTGCATCTCGACTCTCACTACATCTTTCCTATCTCTTCTGTCATCTAACTAGTATTTTCATTATTGAAAGGGAGTCGCCAAAAAAGGGGGAAAACTCTATTAGTATATTTTGGTACTGGAAAAGGAGGCCTCATGATGTAGATGCTTACCCCGAGCTCTCATTACTCTGATAGTGCGTTGTCTTTGAGCTGTGCGCCTTTTGGCGTCATCTGGTCGAACACCATTTGAGACTAGGCTCTAAGCAAAGTTGTCTCTGGTGTGGACCAATCAGTTTCAAGGACAATGCATAAATTATCAGAGTATTGTTTTTTTATTTTCATTTGACTGCAAGTATTGTGGTTAATGTAAACATGATTCCTTGCAAAAGGTGTCAGTTTTGTTGCCAGAAAAAAGGGGGAAACCCCTATTAGTATATTTTGGTACTGGCAAAGGAGGCCTCATGGTGGGCCTTAGCTGGTTAAATCCAAATGTTTCGTTTTATTTTATTATTTTGTGATTTCCTTACTTTTCCTATATTTTGCAGTCATATCGTGTTTTTTTGTATTGTTTCTTGTTGCAATGTTCTGACCCGCCCCCACTGGACATTTGGAGAAATAGAACTTCATACATCATCGGATTCCTCCAGGATAAATACATATTATCATTCTGATATAATAGTAGTGCATATGATTTGTTTTAGATTGTTGTAATTTCATGGTTTGTATTGTCCGTAAAATGTTACAGATGGATAGAGAAAGATTCTGAGTGTGCGGATTTGTAGACCAATTTCATAATACAGTATGTGCCGACATTCCAAGGCCACAGCTTCTCAGTGCTTTTACTCAGCGCTCTGCATATAACGCATATTACACACAATATCAACACACAATATAATTGTGTGACGTCCACACAAGTGTAAAAAATAATACGCTTACAGAATTTATTGTAAGCACGTGGAGCAAGAGAGCGTGTTTTATTTTTGTTTAACGTGAGTGCACACCGATGGGTGAGCCCTTTTAGCCTCTTCTGTCAGATTTGGGGACTGACTTGTCTAACCCTGGCTGAAGGGAAGCGCGCGTTTTCAGGTGCCCCGCGTGTTGCACGTCACGCCGTGCCCCTTTCACGCACTGGAGATGGCGAGCCCCAAAATCGAACAGTCCCTCGAGGAGGCGAATAAGGCGTTCCCTCGTTATTCGCGCGGGGTGGGGGGGGTTGGGATAAGCTTTGGGGATGCTTGTGAATAGCGAATTTTCGCGGTTAATATTGGCCAACGGAAACCTATCCTTTGAATGAATTACCTCAAGTAAATATATATAAGCTATTAAATACATGCTAATTATTATAATGACACGAACAATTAAAGTTGGTTATAATAAACAAAATAAATAAAATGTATTATTAAAAGTATTAAATAATAATTTATAAATTCACTTACCTTAAATTATTATGATGATGACGATGCGGAGTAGAAGGATGTAGTAACGATGCTGTCGACGATGACTATGACAATAATGATGATGGTGATGATGTTGGTGATGATGATGGCGATGATGATGGTGATGATTATAATGACGATTGTGCCAACGATGTTGACAATAACGATGATCGTTGCGATGTCGTTACTGCTCCGACATAGACGTTGACTTCCAGGTGCGATTCGCGGAGAGCCAATATCGCAGATAGCAAGTTCGTGGATAACGGGGGAATACCTTTGTGCTACGCACTGACATCCCATCCCATCCTCATGTCCTTCCATTCAGCTTCCCCTCCTCTGCACCCTTACTCCCCCCAGAGTACAAGCTGTGACCCCTTGTCCGTTGATGGGCCCTTGTGGATGCATCCTACCTGAACACGCCGTGCGTATTAATCATTCATCGCGTGTGACACGTCTCTGTTGCGAGTGTGCAATTGCATGCACACTCAACGTGGGCAAACAAACAAATATAAAAACGTGAATACCTGAGCAAAACAAAGTTACAATTTTGACGTACGTGAATGCCTGAGGAAAACAAAGTTAAAATTTTGACTTAAAACTTTCGCGATTGCAGGAATTCATATTCTATGGTTCTTTCGGTAAAGTCACGTAGATATAAAAAATAATAACCGCTTGTTTAGCGATCGAAACGTCGTGATATTTGTTTTATTTTTTATTCACTCTATTTTCATTTTTATTATTTTATTGTTATTATTTTTCTATCTACGTGACTTTACCGAAAGAACCATATAATCAAAAAAAGTTTGTTTACATCCAGCTATGTAGAGAGTAAAATACTTTGAATTGTCAAGCGTAATATCAGCCTGTTGTTAACCCCTTAAATATAACAGAAAGTCTTAAGAGATAGCCTTTAACACAGTTTTGATCATTCCACTTGTTTTATTTAACTCGAATCATTGTCACGAAAAATCATATCTTTACTCATATGTTAGTTAAACATCCAGCTGCCTTTTACATCACAAGTACTGTAAGGCTATTGATTTAAAATATTAAAATGTGCTATGCATTGTTGTGGTTGAACATTAAATAATTAAACAAATAGACCCCCATTCGTCGTCTTTCTACATTAAAAACAATTTCGGTCCATCAATATTCCAATGAAATGCGTTAAAACAAGCATACTCAGGACCGGTTTTGACCTCAGCGTCTCAGCAATCCAGGTCCCCGATCAGTCTTGTTTAACGAATCCTGATGGGTTGCCTTTGGACAGAACACACATTTTTTGGGCAAAACAAATATTGAAATCTATTTAATTCGTATTTACTGTATTTTAAACTGGTTCACGGATTCATGGGCTAAAAACATGTTCCGTGAAGAGACGGAGGTCCGTTTAATTGTCACAATGATACATAACGACGCATAATTACTTTTCTTACACTCTTGATTTTGCACTGAATAGGGCCCCCGTATCGCAAACGGAACACTCGCTGTCTGAGCCGTCCACTACGTTTTAAATATAGTTGATCACT
The DNA here is from genome assembly GCA_014621495.2 of Entosphenus tridentatus. Taxonomy (NCBI): domain Eukaryota; kingdom Metazoa; phylum Chordata; class Hyperoartia; order Petromyzontiformes; family Petromyzontidae; genus Entosphenus; species Entosphenus tridentatus. The sequence continues at coordinate 1,932,975 of CM025659.2, forward strand.
CTAGCATAGGCAGTGGGCTAAAGCTTAGTCTGCAGTTGTAAAGCTAGTCTTTAGACACTTAATCTTTGCTTGCAAGAAACAAGCACACATTTTGGATTCAATATTCTTATAAGCATAGGCTATTCATTTCCTATACTCTTTTGTTCTTTCAGTAAAGTCATGTAGTTATAAAATAAAATAAATCACGACGTTTCGATCGGAACACTAGCGGTCGTCCTCAGGCGGAAAAAATATAATCTAGCAGTGGAACTGCTGAACCGAATTCCTGCAGTCACGAAAGCTTCAAATCAAGATATTCATATCCTGTTGGTGTGTGTACTACTTGTTTTTTTATTCATGCGGTATTTTATCTGCAAGTATACTTTGTAACTGTATGCCTTGTACATATGTACATATAAAAGTCTGCTAATGTTTGGCTAAATAAAGTCTGCTATTTTATTGACAAAGTGCAAATTGTGTATATATTGCAACGATATAGCCTCCACCCTTGATAACGACATCATTACGGCACAAAAAAGTGTCCTTACCTGATCTCTGCCTTTACAGCTAGCTGAAACCTGCTTTGGTGCAAGTGATTACAGACATGTACATATGCATTCTTACCTTTGTTTGACTAAATACTAGAGTGCGAATATAGTGCTGGTGATGATGCGTGTTGTTGTTTCCCCAATATTCCCTTATAAATGTTATGACACCACAAACCTCGCCTATAACTTCGGCGAGGTTTTCATGAGAGGAGAGAAGTCGGAGTTGGAACCACATTCGTGCACGGTAAGTACACTGTCAATTAATTCAGCTTGCGATGTGTTCCACGGCAGATGTCGGTGCAGTTGACTCATCTTATGCATGATATCAGATACATGTACTAAACCACGTAGAAAATGGGATTTGAAAAGGCTGCGTTTATGTAAATAAATAAATAAACCTCTCCATATTAAATTATGTGAAATAGCAATACTCCACTTATAACGCAAAATTTTGACTGGTATGTAAAATTTTAAAATAAATAAGAGCCATGCAAACAATGAAATGTGACGAACTCGGCATCTGAACAATGCAAGAGCAACAATGTATTAACGTCTAAATGGAATTGTAATGAAGATGCAGTGTCCAACAAGTTGAGACTTTTACTGGCACTCGAATCTGTGACCTCAAGAGTCGCAGCACGTGCAGTCTCTTCTCTCCGTGTTGGTGCACTGCTCACGGGTACAATGCTTGTTCGTTACGTTATCATACATTGCAATATTGTGGTATTATGTCTGTGTTGTTGTGTATCACTATTTTATTCTTTAACATAGAAGTATTATCGTTGTTATTTTTATTTTTGTATGAAATGTAACCTTCACTAAATCATTGCCATGTTGTTAATTGGGACATTTTGCTGGTTCATGACATTGACGTTTAAGTTAATTAATAATCTGACGGAGGCCACTGTTCCCACAGATACGGGGTAAGAAAAATGGTCTTAGACACGCCTGTTCCTGAGCATACAATACATGATCAAGTCTGTTTTTCATCCTTTTAAACGGAAAACTCGTGTATTATCTGTGACCATATCCTCCCTATTATTATCCGCGATTATCTATGGGTTTATCCATCCTGCTTTGCAGAATAGGCTTCCAATTCGCAATATTTGTTTGCAGATAACAAAAATTATGCAGAATATTTATCCTATTATCCACGGGTTATCCGTGATCTTTAAAAAAATCCCACAAAAAGTCTACATTGCAGATATGAGTTCTACCATACAATGCTAAAACTATTTTTTATTCATCACCAAATGTCATATATAAATCGTCCCTATTATATCAAGTTACATTGTGTTCTATCGCCAAAAGAGTAGAAATATATATATAATCTTTTTGTCAGACCAGAGAAGCGAATATACCTTTTTCTGGTATCCTTTGATTTTTGCATTATTGTTATTGTTCCATAATGTCTGGTTATAATGGGCCCTATTTAAAACAAATTAAAGGAATGTTTTCAGATGTAGGCAATAGGGGTGCATTCTTGTATTGTGAGATGGTTAGAGATGGTGAGGGCTTGGGGAGGCCTTCAATGCAGCAGTGGATAGATCATGGTCAATGATGGTGCACTTATTTTGTGCACATCAAAATTGGCACTCGATTAAAGAAAACTAAAACATAGGGCAGGGAAGGGCGATTGGACAAACAAATATCTGGTCTCTGGATAAAGAAATGCACCGCAGAGCCAGAGACCCCATTTATTTTCCTGCATTTGCTTGGACAGTCGTCCCTCGCTTGTTTTCATAGTGTCATTATCATACGAACAACGAGTGTCGTTAGACGGGTGGAGGCGTGGAGGGATGGTGCAGTGGTAAGCGCACTGGACTCTGACCTGAGTTCGGATCCCTGCCATGGCAACGTCAGTGGTGAGTGATATCTAAACCGGTCGTGGGCCGCCCAGGTGGGCGACTGCGCGTGTCGATGTGCGCGTGTGGGTGCATGTATTGATGGGTGTGTGCACGTATTTGTGGGTGGGTGTGTGTGCATGTATTGATGGGTGTGTGCATGTATTGATGGGTGTGTGTGCATGTATTTGTGGGTGTGTGTGCATGTATTAATGGGTGTGTGTGCATGTATTGGTGAGTGGGTGCTTGTATTGATGGGTGTGTGTGCACGAGTTCGATATCCCGCTCACAGCCAACATCACAGTGACGATTATTTGAGCCAGTTCTGGTTCTCTCCTAGGTCGATTCAGCTTCAAATTAGTACATTGTGCAGTGTCCAAACATCGCCACTAGGGAGACAAAGGCGGCCGGGCATGGTGCTGGCCACCCACCCCTCTTGTGCCGTGGCGGTCTTCAGAGTCCTCGCTAACAGCGCTTACCTCAACAGTCTGTTAACGCTATGTGGAGGGTTCTTTGTCTTTGAGCATGTATTGATGGGTGTATGAATTAGTGTGTACGTGTGGATATGCATGCGTGTGTGTGCAGATTTTGTTTGGGCAGCTGTTCTTGTTCAGTGTATTTGTTTTTCATCCACCGTAATTGATTAGGACCATGGCATCAGATCAGCCTTAGGGGCTGTCTCGCATCGAGTCCAGATATAGCTGATGAGTCCAATACAGGTGTAATGGGTTCAACTGAGTAGCAGACGTAGACTTTGAGGCAACACATTTATTTAGTTCCAACACACGGGGTAACTTCCGCTTAACAAAATAACAACCGATGGTGGTGACCACCAGGCTAACTACACTAGTTACAACTTAACTGCTACTACGGACCGGGACCAACAGCTTCGGCCCAGGTCCACGTGTTAGAGACTCGTTGAATGGAGAACGTAGACGAAGGTTTCTTCCAGGATGAACAACAACCCCGGTCCCTCTCGGGACCCGGCTTATATTCTCTGTGGCGTGGCCGGCTCCGCCCTTGGCCACGTCCACCTTCCAGAATCGTCGGGAAGGATCTGGGTCCCAATCACATAACTATCCCTAGCCCTCTTCTGGGGCCCCTTTGTAGACTTAACTGGTCACGTGTCCTCCCGGGTCAACCAGAGTGCCATGGCCTCGAGTAACCTCATCTCTCGGCCGGCACCCACACACCCTGTCCTGTAGGGTCGGCCCTGCACGCAAAGCGTGGTGCCCTCTAGCGCTATCAATCAGCGCTCACCAGGCCCCTCTAGGGCCGGTACTACACCCACACCACTGTGGTATCCGCGATGTCGCTACACCACACGTCGTGCCCCTCTGGGGCCGGCACTGCAACCAGCATGTTGACATCCAGCGATGTCACTACACAGGACCTGCCGCACATCAGACTCACGTAATCTGAGGTCTCGGGGGAAGGAGTTTGCGTTTCTTAATTCACTTTGTGGACTTTCCTCCTATTCTTTGGGTCTTTCGGTAAAGTCGCGTAGGTATAAAACAACGTCAGCAGTCCTCCTGCTTTGTTTGTTTCACACCTGATGACGGTTGCTTGTGTTGCGATCGAAATGTCGTGATCTATTATTTTTTATACCTACGTGACTTTACCGAAAGAACCAAAGAGTATGGATTATTGCAGTCACGAAAGCTTCAAATCAAGATTGATATGAATTCCTGCATTCACGGAAGCTTTAAGCCAAGATGGCTCTCCTCCTCTCAGCCTCTGTTGTTTCTGCTCTCGCTCACATGTGGCAGTGCCTTTGTGTGTGACTCTGCGCCAGGTACAAACAGTCTGGTGCTGAGGTTCTTCCGTGTCTCGGGGTCTATGTTAAACCACTTGAGGGAGCCTTTGATGGTGTCCTTAAAGCGTTTGCTTTGGCCACCATGGGAGCACTTTTCCATGTCGCAGCTCAACGTTGAGAAGCTTCTTTGGGAGGTGATTGTCGAGGATCCTGACGACATGTCCAGCCCTCATAAGCTGTGCCGTCCTCATCAGACTGAATGCTTGGCAAGTGTGCAAGGATGAGGACCTCTGTGTCCCACACTATGTCCCATGTGTCCCACACCATGTCTTCTGTGTCCCACACCATGTCCCATGCGTCCCACACCATGTCATCTGTGTCCCACACCAAGTCTCATGTGTCCCACACCATGTCCTCTGTGTCCCACACCATGTCCTCTGTGTCCCACACCTATATATTTGGAATTTGCATATCTCTCTCCTCATGGTCGCGTGGATTTTTCTCCAGATCCTCCAGTCTTTCCCTCCACATTAAGAAACACGCGTTTATAATATTTGGCTGCTATACATTTCCACATGATAAGCCACGTCGTTGAGCTATCATTTGTGGCCAAGTCGCTTCTGGAAATGAGCTATATACCTCATTGGGCCTTACCTGGTAAATTAAAATAAAATGTTTCTAGTTTACAGCAGGTTGGGTATGATGACAGCTCTGTAGACTTTCAGCTGGTTTTCATAGAACAATGATACCTCTTCACTCTGACAACATAGGCAAAAGTCTGCCGAAGGCTACAGTGGCATTGGGAATTCTGGTCTTGACCTCGTCATCAATGTGAATTGCTTTGGAGAGGGTGCTGCCTAAACAAGTTAACCTGTCAACAGCAATGAGCTTCTGTCCCTTGAGAGTGATGGCTGGTTCCACACAGTGCTTCCACGTGCTGCTTCCCTGGGGCAGGCTAGTGCTTGGCCTCGGGCTTATCGTAATTGCATGCATTGGAGAAACGAACCGCCCTGTGAGCGCGTTTCTATTTCAGAAGTTACATTTAGCACAGTTTAACACGTAGGCTTTCGCGACCAATATCATCCATACTAGAGGGAGGTTTTTTTGGTTAAATAAAAAAAACTCTTATGGATTTAGCATAGTCATCGGCAAAGGGAAAGTCTCGAACCCGCTACCTCCTGCACTTTGGTTCTGATTCGGAGTCTCCTCAAGATGAAGAGTTTGTCATCGATATCGAACCTGAGGCTGATGCCGGCTACATTACGTCTGAGACTCGGAGGCACCTGGCCAGTTAATCATAACCTCGGAGAAAAGCTCTGGGCAGCGACTAAGTATGGGACTCAAATAGGCATAGCCAGTGAATAAATAATAATCTGAGACAATGCCCTGGACAATGAGTAACTGGCAACGAATGCGGACCAGGATATAACAGAGGAGAGCAAGGGAGGAGAAGGGAGTTCTGGATGTGGGGTGCTGAAGCGTGACATGTTAGCTGCCGTATGACCGGGGATGTTATCGGTGGGTCATCTAATGGAGACACCTTCGCTGAACGCGGCGTGAGCTGAATCCTTTCGATTATGACTGGAGGCATCGGAGAGCATGGCATAGTACATCGTGCTGAAGAGGGTCAGCGCTAGCACACAGCCTTGCTTGACTCCATCGCGTGACTGGGAAGGGTGGAATGAAAGCTGTCCATCATTCAGAACTCAGGCAAAGCATGCCGTTATAAAATTGCCACACCATTTTGATGACGTTTTCTGGACAGCCAAATTTAGCAGTAATTTTCCATCAGGACCTCATAGACATACTGTGTTGAAGGCCTTGGTCAGGTTGACAAAATTGGAATATAGGTCTTAGTTGTCCCCTGATATTTTCCCTGGAATTCATGAGCAGTGAAATATCACACCTACAGTTCCTCGGCCTGCTATGAATCCACACTGGCTCTCTGTGAGAACCTCCTGGTCATGATGCGCAATCAGATGATTGAACAGGACTCATGCAATTGAGGGTAGTGAGATGCCTCGGTGGCTGTCACAAGCTAGACAATTTCCTTTCCTTGTATAGAGGTGGACAATTGGAAGCATTCTTAAGCTGGTGAGAAATATCTCCCAGTCTCCACATTGTTTGAAAAATCTCGGTCAACTTCTCAACCAAGCACAGCCCAACTAGCATTGTATATGTCGGATGGAATCGCATCTGACCATTGTGTTTTTCCACTTGCCAGAATGCTGATAACCCTTCATCGTTTCAGCAAGTGACACGTTGACCTCACCCTGGAGAATGCGGCCAATTGCCTCTGCGTTGACTGATGAAGTGCTCCGCCCCATCTCTAAAAAAGTATCAGCGTTGTCTGCAATCAAAGTGATCCCATCTGCATTGCAGCGACACCGTGACGCTGTCATGGACCGATGACGCATCCTCCCGTGTGCTTCTTGTTTGATTATCTCATGGCGCATGCCATTCGAAATTTCGTTCACCCATAAATTCGATTTTGTTAATCAAAGAGTATCCATAATTTGTAAGTTGCGTGAACGCAAAATGTCGTAAACCGATCTTTCGTAAATCGAGGGATACCTGGATTGCATATATACACAGCGTATGTGTGCATAGTTACATGCAATATGCACACAGTAAACATGGGATGTTGGCTCAACATTGCATATCATGTATATTGATGTTTGTACTCGGGGTCTACGTGCGCTTATATACATACACACTTTGTTCTACATCAATGCCACCACCCACAGGAGGTCTTATTATTCTTTCGCATATTTAGCATATTTCCCACAGATATTTACCGTAATATAAAGCAAATGCTAGAAGGTGTCTTATGTGTGTTTATGTGTTTTCATCACTGTCAGTCCACTGCTGGATCAGGCCCTCCCCAGGCTATCAATTATTGTACGATACAAAATGGAATGCTGCTGCACCGTTCTAGGCAACAGCAAACATAAAACCTATCGAAATGTGCGCATGTATCGTGTATACATACTGTATGGAAGTTGCGTTGCTTCTATGTACAGTAGATGCCCTCTTAACGACGGTAATTGGTTCCCCGAAACCGGTCGATACGTGATTTGGTCATTAAGCGAGTATATCAATGTGACTTTACCGAAAGAACCAAAGAGTATAGGAAATACATGTTAAAGACTTAATTCGTTCCCATAGCATCGAAAGTTACCCTTTTTCCCTAAAAAAAACTGCTTTATAATACTTAAACATTGGATGTTTAAACATAAAGATCACAGTTTAACACGTGGTAGGCTTTCGTGACCAAAATCATCCATAATAGAGGTTTTTGGGTTAGATCACATAAAATATGATGAAGCTAGTTGTAATTACTGGCAAAACGTCGTACTCAGTTTGTGAATGTTGTGGCTTGGCTCTCCAACACACCGGCGTGCTATACTAGTGACGAATTGTAACGTTCTGTTTACGTGGCAACCCTTACAAGTTGGCTGTGTCGGGTGGTGGCGGGTTTTAACGACACATTTATATATTTACGCGATCTAACCCAAAAACCTCTGTTATGGATAAAGATACCAACAACATTATAAACACACTCTTTTGATCTATCGGTAAAGTCACGTAGGTATGAAATAAAATAAAATTAATTAAATCACAACATGTCGATTGCAACACAAGCAATCATCATCAGAACCTGCTCAAAGGATCTGGAAGGGGGCATTCCCGGAGCTTCCCGACTGACTCCGCCTTTCACCTTTACCCCAGATACGCCCCCCTCATAATTAGACATTACGTAACTCGCCCATAACCTTGGCCACGCCGGGGTGTATATGAGGGGGACTGAACCAGAGGTTTGGTGCTGTTTTGGGTCCTGGGTCCTGACTGCGTCACTGCACGCCGTCATCTCTTTTCGTTATCCAGCCACGTGGCCGATCTTCTGCAGGGCTCTCATCGTCGCCGTCGCTGCGATAATCAGACAGCTGTGTAGTTGGACACCGACGATGGGGTTGTGTAAAGGGATCGGCTAAGTGTAGCTACATAGAAACGTTACATAGATGTATCGCTCAGTGTTGCCATTAAAGAGTTAGAATAAATAAGAAGCCTTCTACATGATGTGTCTCGGAAGTCGCTCACTAGATTTGGAGTCAGAAGTGGTTGACAAGAAAATTGAATTAAACGGATGAATGTCGAAGTATCAAAAGAAGCGGAACCCACCTGTGGCGTCTTCTGATGACAATGAAAACGAGACACAGGACCTCCTGATAGCCCCGGGAACCGCGGTCCCGTTTATTGAAGCCGCGGTGGGAGAAATGGCTGCGCCAGAGATGGTGGGACCGGGGACAGCCTCTCTGCAGCAACAGCCTGAAGAGGACTGGCGCGTGGTAACGGCACAACTTCAGCTTCTGCAGGCGACGGTCTCGCAGTTGATGGAGCTCATGACGGCGACTACGATGGCGGGGCAGACCACACAGACCTCGCTGGAGAGAGGAGATCAGGCGCCGAGGAACGACGCACTGGCGGGAACGTCCGCGAGTGGGGTAGCTGCCATTATGCGTGGTGCAGAGACCACGTAGCCGGAGGCCGCCATTACACGTGGTGCGAGAGAAGCGCGGTCGGAGGCCACCATTTTAGGACTCGGGCGTGATTCGCCAGAGGCGACGCCTGCTGCTGCTGATGGGGGAAGAGGAACTGAATGAACCCGCCGATTGCCTCCTGTCAGGGAATTTGTCGCGGCAGGGGGAGATTGGAGCGCCTTCACTTGGCATTTTGAAGCGGCCTACCAGTCTTTGAATTGGACCGAGGAGGAGACGCTGAGAGCTTTGCTGGTGGTATTAGACAACAACGCCCTCGCTGTTTTCCGGGCCATACCCACTGGTAAGAAAACTACACTCCATGGGGCATACACTGAGATGGTGGAGGTGTACGAGCCGCCTTCTGATATGCGTAATAATTTTCTGCAGCTTAGGCGAGCGGAGGCCGAGACGCCCCTCGCCTACCACAGCGCATTGTTGGCATTGGGAGAGGTGGTGTACCCCATGGTGGCCCCGAAGGCCCTTGACTCTCTGGTAATGCAAAGGATGTTGGGACTGGCACGGGAGATGGGGGTTGTCTTGCCAGTGATTGAAGAAGATGAACAGACATCCCAATGGGCCGCCAAATGTCTGCAGGCCCACGAGAACTTGCACCAGTGGTCCCAGATGGCGGCGTGGATAGGAGAACCCAGCCACAACGGCGAGCCGGATGGGTGGTCGCAACGGAGTGTTGGAGTGCAACCGGCCATGGACCTGCTGCTGGACGGGGACTTTGCAGACATGGAGAGATCCCACGGCGGCCAAGGGACTAGAGGCCACGCGGGGAGGAGGACCGCCTGCTGTGGAGGACCACGTTTACCTGCTTCCGCTGCGGCCAGCTGGGGCACTACGCGCAGGGATGCCAAAGCTTGCCTCGGGCCCCGACGACGTCTCCGGTGCCCCTGGCTCTGTAAACGGATGCATCCCAACCCCAACAGGCGAGTCGCGACACAACAGACACCCAGCCCATTATTAAAACTCAGGCATCCAAGTTTCCGAGAGTCATCACCACCCCGTATTGCACTCATATTGCCGCTGGGCGGCAGGAGCTAGTTACAGAGGAGTGGCCTAGCTCAGGGACACAGTGGAGAACTCTGTGCATTACTTGGGCCACATTGTTAGAGTAAACGGTGTGGCCAGAGACCCCGAAAAAATGGCGTGCATACAGGACTGGCCAACTCCCAAATTTGTGGGGGAAGTCCGATGTTTTGTTGGGTTTGCATCGTACTATCGCAGATTTGTCCCACAGGTTGCTATGGTGGCTAAGCCGCTACACACTTTGACGGCTAAGAACCAGAAATTCAAGTCGGGGGCAGAGAAAGAGGCTGCGTTTATAGCCCTTTGTGAATGGCTGGCTGATGCGTCCCTACTCGATTGCCCAGATTTTTCCCTCCCGATTGAATTTGACACAGATGCTAGCGACACGGGTTTCGGAGCTGTCCTGTCCCAGGTTAAGAACAGAGTGGAGAGGGTGTCGCATATGGTAGCCGCATCTTGTCCACTGCTGAACAGCGTTACTGTGTCACCCGTAGGGAACTGTTGGCCATGGTATACTTTATACAACAGTATAGGCCTTATCTCTACGGCAGAGAATTTGTCATTCACACGGATCATGCAGCCCTTCAGTACTCCCTCAGAGTGGACCAGCCCTCTGGGCAGCTCTCGCGTTGGCTAGAGTACTCGTTCCAAGTGATATACCATGAAGGGGTACGACATTGCAATGCTGACGCGTTATCCCGCTTACCCCAAGAGACTGAGTGTACATGTTTGTCCAGCGCAGGTCGTTGTAAACCTCCAGCAGCGAGACCTATGGCCATAATTGTGGCACTCAAGGGAGGAGAGCCCACCAGGGAGGTCGCGCCAGGGTACAATGTTTTGCACCTTACGCATGCCAAGTGGGGAAAATTGCCAATGAAAGACGTGTCCCTTATGACCTTGCGGCATCAAGCGGAAGCAGGACACAAGGAGTCTGCTCCCTCTGACGGCCTGCGACCGGTCCTACAGGAGGGTCTTTTGATGTTGGATGAGGATGGGTTGCACCGTCATCGCGTGGTGGTTCCTACTGCCTTCCGAGGCAACCTGACTCGAGTGGTGCACGAGGATAAGTTTTTACACCTCGGGGTGCGGAAAACGTATCTAACATTGCAACGCAATTATTATTGGCCAGGGATGTCAATCGACGTGTACCACTTAGTTCAAGGTTGCACGGAATGCATGCCACTGAGGAAGTCTCAGCCTCCGCTGCAGTTTGTCTCGGTTTTGCGAATTAATGAGTTGGTCGTGCTCGACATCCTCGGGCTTTTTCCGGCCACAGAGAGGGGGAATAAGTATATCTTTGTAGGCGTTCAGTATTTTTCACGATGGCCTATGGCCTGGCCACTGCCCGACCAGTCGGCAGCCTCTATTGCTGAGGCATTTTTGCACGGATACGTAATGGATAAAGGAGCCCCCAGCAGCTTCTCACGGATCAGAGGCAAAATGTATCTTCAAAGCTGCGAGAAGTGTGTGATGCGCTAAGTACTAGGAAGATTAGAACGTCTCCGTACCATCCCCAGATGGATGGGATGGTGGAACGGCTGCATAGAACCCTGACATCTATGCTCAGTCTAGCAGTCAGCATGGCCCAAACTGATTGGGATTTGCATGTTCCTGGAGTGTTGGCCACATACAGGATGGCTCCCCACACTTCCACGTGATTTTTACCTTTTTTTCTCATGTACGGGAGGGAGAATGAACCTTCTATGGAAGTTCAATTGGATTTGTCTGAAAAAAATGGAAAGCCTAATTTGCCCGCGCCCTTGCAAATTACTCTAGAACGTGTTTCGGCAGCTCGTGAAGCGGCAAAATCAAACACCACCAAAGCACAGGCGGCTAACGAACAAAATGCGGGGCGGCGGGACCATGTGTTGCAGTGGGTTGTGGGGGATCGGGCGTGATTGCATTGCCCACAAGTGCCATTGGAACGTGCGTGCGTATACGAGTGGGCCGTCGCCGTTGGTTTGTTCATCCATCGCGGTTGAAGCCTTATATTCCTCCTCGAACTGACACCTCATCCCCAAATTTTGTACGGCCAGTGTCTGTTGTGTCCGACGAGCCGGGGGAAATGCCGATGGAGAGCATGCTTCAGGAGGATTGTATTGTGCCGCCCACAGCTTCTGAACCCCTGGCGGGGTCTGTGTGGTCTGCCCCGCTGAACGCGAGGAGTCACGGGCTGCGACCGGGCCCACAACACCTGCAAAGCCGGGAGTGGAACCGCCTTCTTTGGGTCTTCAGCTGGAGCACCACATCTTCTGTGAAGACGAAGATTGTCCCCATGGATGGACCGGCGTCGAGGACTCAGTCTAAATGTTCTAGATTCTAATGATAAGAACATTTCTATGTGTGTGTATGAGGGGGGTTGGGGGATTGCGTTTGCGTGTTATATGGAAGGGAATTTTTTTTCCTCTTCCTCTCTGTTCCTCTTTTTGCCTCTTCTCTTACCTTCCTAAGTTGCTTCTTGGGTCCTTCCCTTTTCATTGCCGATCATTCCGCCTTATTCAAAAAACTAAATGTGTGTGTTTTCGTTATTATTGTTAACCGGGACAGCTATCTTTTAAATGTGGGGGGGGGATTAGGAAATGACAGGGTGCCACCTGTCGGCCTGAAGGGGCATTTGCGGTTATGGGCAAGTTATGTAATGTCTCAATATGAGGGGGGCGTATCTCGGATAAAGGTGAAAGGCGGAGTCTGTCGGGAAGCTCAAGGAACTTGCTCGAAGGTTATGGGCGTGGCCAGAGGAGGGGCTGTTGCGGGTCCTGGATGTGTCGCTGCTCACCGTCATCTCTCTTCGTCATCCAGCCAGGTGGCCGATCTTCTGCAGGGCTCTCATCGTTGCTGCGCTAGTCAGACAGCTGTGTAGTTGGACGCCGACGATGGGGTTGTGTAGAGGGGTCGGCTATGTGTAGCTACGTAGAAACGTTACATAGATGTATCGCCGAGTGTTGTGCTTAAAGTGTGAGAATAAATAAGAAGCATTCTGCACAACGTGTCTCGGAAGTCGCTCACTACAGATACACTACACACGCGCACTTCTGTCGTGCATCGACTTTCACACGTGTTACGCTCCTACTGAATCAAAAGTGTACACACTGAGCATATACGTGCACACTTAACACACTCACGTGAATGGACACGCCAAAGCACTCGCAATGCACACTTAATAGAGAGTCGCCGAGTTATAAACACTTCTAAGAGGAAGCTGGGACGCACACTTAGCACACACAAAGACACTTGCACACTATCGCAAACACATTTGTACTCAAGCAAGAGAAGTGCACACTCGCACACCTCTTAACACACACCTAACATTCTCACATTCACGAACATGGACAGCAAAGGGACATTTTACTACCTCCTAACGACCAGGGGCACTCTTTCACCATATAAGGGGCGCCACCGTGGCCAGGAGATGTTAACTACTTCGCCCGGTATGCAGGAGGTCGTGAGTTCGATCCGAACCCTGATCCCTGCTGTATATTGTGAGTCTGCGGTGCCTCTGTCCCCGTGGTCACGTGGATTTTCTCCGGGTGCTCCGGTTTTTTCCCTCCACATTTAGAATCAACATCACTCGTTTACGGTATTTGGCTGCCATACATTTACACTTAATAAGCCACTTCGTTGCACTATTAGTTGTGGCCAGGTTACTTCTGAAAAAGAGCTGTGGGCCTTACCTGATCAAATATAAATAGTTTTAGTTTAGATAACTAAATTATTTACCTGCTAATTACTGGTTTAATGCAAAATCATGGCAAAATCCAGAAATGTTACTGTTTTCATCGACCTTTATTATAATCAAGCGCACTGCATTGTTGGTATTAGAACATATGAACCTTATGGCGGGATCCCGGGGTCCATTATATTATAATGTGAACAAAAACTTTTCCCTTTTTCACCAATGGGTTTGAAGGATGGTAGCAAATGTTGTCTTGTTAAACTATGTCTTTAAAACTGAAAACTACTTACCTGCAGTACTTCTATTTAAACACACTATCTAAAAAATAATTTACACCCCTCTGTAAATCATCGTGTTTCTCAGTGTGGATTTGTGAACACACTATGTAAGCAGAACATAAAATAGTACGCGTTTTCAATGCGCTGTTCATATTGTAACAAGCGTTTATACCAATGTTACTCTACAGAGTCGTGGGTCGCCGATCCTCTTATCCGCATTTATACGAGCGGTATGTGGGGACTATGGCTTAACCGCAAAAAAATCTATCTGCACAGATGCATATGGACAAGTGAAGTATTATAATGTTTGATAATTATCAAACAGGAGGAATTAACGATGCAATGCATCTTATCTGTTAAATATCTGCAGGTAATAGGATTATCTCAATTCTAGATTTGATAGGATTATCATCGATTGATTCTGGCTGCAGATATTGGTAGGTCACAAATAATAATGAAGATAAGAGAAAAGTGTCACTGTATTATGCATACCGTTATGACAAATAAAGGACTTAAGTCGTATAGGCAGTTTGAGCAGCTTTGGATAAGACTTATGATCCTGCCCATACCATGGAGTGCATTCACTTCAGCTGTTCTGCGCATTCGTCCTCGCTGCGCTTGGAGGACATGACAACAGAATGATCCGCGCCAGGTGGGTCACGGCGTTAATGTGCGCAGTGGAACGAGTCGTCAAAAAAAATTATCTAATTGCGCTTTTTACTTCCGTTTATTCGGGACCCCGGGGTTCATATTTATATTGAGTTCATATTCATATTGAGAACAAAAACTTTTGTGAGCAGTTTCAAGCATTCAAACAAAAAATAATAAAAATCAAAACATAATAAAATACAATTCACACGACGTTTCGGCCACAACGCAAGCAGCCGTCCTCAGGTGAAGAACAGGGCTGTCGAAAAGACAGCATCCATGTTTTATTTTTATTATTTTATTATTTCCCTTCTACGTGACTTTACCGAAAGAGCCAAGAAGATGAATCCCTGCAGTCACGAAAGCTTTAAATCGAAATTTCATTCAAACATAGTTGACGGGTAAACACGGAAGATCGGACTAAAACGAATGACAGAAAACGAATACCCAAAGACGAACCTTGAGGAAAATGGAATGTTCATGAACTTACTCTGAAAAACAAACGCCAATGGAATCACCATTGGCAAAACGGAATGGCCATAGGTTAACATTGAAAAACGAATGCCAATTGGGTTATATGGGGAACATGGAACGCTGATGTGGAGAAAAGAGTTTTACACGTTGGACTCGTATTTAAGGATGCAAGAATTGACATTGCAAAGGAAAGGAGGCAGACTTTTCTTTGGATTCAGGTCGGCTCGCGGTGTCTTGATTCAGGTCAACTCATGGTGCGTGTCTTGCCTCGAAAGTAGGCAGCACACTGAGTGGGTTAAGTAGCGAACCTCGGTACGCACACACACAGCTACGGGAGACGTGAACTCTGAGCATGCACGTGCTGCATTCCCTCCTCTCCAAGCTGGGCTAATTATACCTTTCAAGCCTGGTTACACGGTTACAAAATAGCATGAACTCTCACACCGTGTATCACATCCTCAGTTATATGTGCTTATCTCTTTATACTATGCACTTAAAGGTCATGCAGTTAAGGTGCAACATTTACATCGTGTAATGTGTTTACACTATACTATACGTACTCTTCATTGATAATATATGCACCAAAGCCATGTATTGCTTGCAACTCACACTTTAACCCTATCACCAGAGCATTTAGTATGAACCCTGTGCTAATCACATGCACACGTATAGCAAACACTACATACTTATGTAGTGAGTCAAACTGAGTCGCAGACGTTGCCTTGGGAGCAACACGTTTTATTAAACTCTTAGCACAACATACTCCAGGCTATTAACACAACATACTCCAGGCTATTAACACAACACACTCTCGGGTGGTGACCACCCAACTAACCATGCTACGGCGGAACTAGACACGGTTTCACTATCCCGGTCCGAACCACAAGCTGGGTCCCGGACCGCGTGGCTGGAGGCTTCTTCAAGCTTGACGTGGATCTTCTGCTTCTCCAACAGTAAGAACCCCGAGCCCCTCAAAGGCCCCCCCCTCCCCACTTATATCGGGCCGGGCTCCGCCTCTCGCCCCGCCCACCTTCTCGATCTCTCTTGCCCTTGCCCAAAGGTTCTCGAGAGTTCTTCCTGGACCATGTGACCACCCATTAGCCCCCTCCACCGGTGCCCCACCCCCCTCCAGTATCATCCAGTCACATGTCCCCAGGTCAGCCAGAGTATCATGTCCCCAACGTAACCCCTGCTGGCTGACACTCTCTCGCTCTCTCAACGGGAGCCCGCACTGCACGCTATGCGTGGCCATCACGCTTAACCAGTGCTCACCCAAGCCCCCGCTAGGGCTGATACTACACCCCATGTCCGGGGTGTACACACAACAGTATACATCCCGCCGTGATCTCACAAGCCCGGCACCACACAGTGACATTCCCAGTCACTACACTTATGTGCCTTTATATTTCCTTTCTCTGATTCTTTACATTATAGGCTAGCAGTGTATGTATGTTGAACTTGACAATAGGTTTTTCCTCTTTTTTCTGGCAACAAAATAGGTGTTAAGATGTTACAACACTAAACTGAAATCTTTTACAATGAATCATGTCTGCATTAACCACAATGCTTGTGGTCAAAATGCAAAAAAACGTATTCTGATAATATATGCATTGTCCTTGAAACTGATTGGTCCACACCAGAGACAGCTTTCTTTTGAGCCTAGTCTCAAAACGGTGTTAGACCAGAGGACGCCAAAAGGCGTAAAAAGGGGAAAACCTCTTCTCATATTTTGGTACTGGCAAAGGAGGTCCCATGATGTCAATAGCTAATTAAAGGAATAACATATTGCAAACAAAAAACATACTCTGATAATATATACATTGCATATATTGCATTGCATATATTAATAGAGTAGGTTTTAAAATACTACAATTGCATTGCATATATTATCAGAGTATGTTTTTTGTTTGCATTCTGACCACAAGCATTGTGGTTAATGCAGATGTGATTCCTTGTAAAAGGTTTCAGTTTGGTGTTTTAACATCTTAACACCTATTTTGTTGCCAGAAAAAGGGGAACACCTATTATCATATTTTGGTACTGGAAAAGGAGGTCCCATGATATGTTGAACTTTTTTAGCACCATACGTAGCCAACCGTGCTAATCGGAGGTGCTGAACACAAAAAGCGACTGAGCATGAATGTGCTCTTACACTGTGTCACGTGTTGCACAGGCACCTCGTTTGCTGGTACTTATCTCATATGTTCTGCACCTGATTTACCTGCTGGCAACTAACCCTATTTATTACCTTATCCATACGTTTAATATAAAATATACAAATAATGAGTAGTGGTGGCTTCACTCACCACACACACACAACATGTACTGCACATGTACGAACTATTCATTACGATTCATATGATTGGGTAAGCATGCTGGACTCACAGCACACTCACGCGTAAACTGAAACACACACTTTCTACACAATACTTAAAATACTACTGCAACACACACGTACAATTCACGTGCAGTACATTACAACATACCCACACATGTAAGAACGCACAACACTCTTCACATGTGTAATAAGCGACTTCCGCGACACGTCTTGTAGAGGGTACTCTTCTTTATTCTACATATGGGCACAGCACAGGCCAACGGTATTGGCTTCATCTCCAAGTACACACTTAGCTATTACGTTCGACAGACTACACACACCGTTGATCACATGGCGGGTTCCGACCGTCCGCTCCCGGTCTCACTGCTGGCTGACGGCGTGCGGGGGAGGGCGGTGGAGCTCCGCAGGAGATCCGCCACGTGGCCGAATAATGGAGAGAGATTACGGCGAGCAGCGACGCAGTCCTGAGCCAAGACTCCCCACACCGACCCCGAGTCCTCCTCGGCCTCCGCTTATATTGCCGCAGGCGCGGCTAGGCTCCACCTCCGGCTACGCCCTCTCGTGGAACTTTCTAGCCAGTCCTCGGAGTTTCTTGGATGGCCCCACCCTTCACTTTTAGCCCAGATACCTCTGCCTTTGGGGATTGGATAATGTTTATAGTGGCGCCTGTACCCAGGCTTCCCTTTTCCAACCAGTGGATGTCACTATCTCATTACACATGCACGAGCGCACCCAATTGTATTCACAGCGAAATGGCAGTTTTGTGATTGTAAGATCTTGCGGGCGGTTCTTTCCAGTGATGTCCTGTTCAGTGCGGATGGGGCTGATGTAACCAAAGCTGAGCAGTGCAAACGCTGCACCTTGGTAAACAGTGTAATGACTGCATGCTCACTCATGCGCCGTGATATTTAAGAGGCAGTTACAGTCTGTTATATGGAAAAATCGCGGATTAATAAATCATATATAATACAGGGTAAAGCACAGTCCACGATAACACGTGAGATGTGTACGGAGGCCAAACAAACACTGAGGCGCGTGGGTAGCATCTAGAAGCATCCAGCAGCATCCCACTTTGGGATGGGGTGCTGCAGTGGCAATATGTTAACTACCTCGCCTGGGATCCAGGAGGTCGTGTGTTCGTTGCCTGTGTATTTAGAGTTTTGCATGTTTCTCGCCCTGCGGTCACGTGGATTTTTCTCCAAGTTCTTCGGTTTTTCCCTCCACATTTAGAATCAACGTGCATTTTTGAGTATTTGGCTGATATACATTTCTACTAAGTCAACTCGTTGAGCTATCATTTTTGACCAGGTCGCTTCTGAAAAAGAGCTGTATAGCTCAGTGGGCCTTACCTGGTAAAATAGGAAAGTTTTGATTAATATAGTTTGTGTGATGTTACGCCGAGGTAGCCATACAACTGCTTATTCCTACTCGTGCGACGTAGTTCCGTTCGCTCAATCGCGTTATATCCAATTCGCCTACGCGTTATAAAAAAATATTTTCTTATACACTCATCGCGTTATATCCAATTCAGATTATGAAAACACACGGCGTTATTGAAGAACAGACTGTACTCTCAAATGTTTGAATCGGTTTTTTCGAGTTAGTTTGAAATTTGACGAGATGTTTAATGTTCACAGTTTAGTTTTATTTTTCCTGCCTTATCTTTTGTCCTCTCTGGGACTGTGCTGAAGTGTAAACCTGTGGTTGCTTTTCACATGGATCAAAAATTATGAAATGGTTACCACCACCACCGTCGCACAAACAAATGTGACAACTGGCATAGTAATGGATAGTAAAATTAACAGTAGGGGGGAATGTTGAAGAAAAAACAGAATGAATTCAGTGATATAAAAAGAGGTAGATGCTAACTCAACACAATGTTGAATATCGCTATCCCCCGCCAACCGCAGACTTGCCAACCGCGGAATTCACGTACACTCGGTTTATTATCCACAAACCAACTTAACGGAACACAGGCCTGGAAAAGTATCTGCAGGTTAAGCACGGGTGCCCCAACCACGCATTTACAAATGTTGCGGGGCCTCCACGCCACCCGTGCGTCACCCGTAGCGCTGCGCCGTCGAGTACCAGCTCTCCGTCTTGCTCTGTTGCGATTCTCGCAACGCGTAGACTGCATTGCATTGCAACCGCCGTAGATTTTTCTTCTGTTTTGGTCATTCGCGTTCATTTTGTCCTTGATCGTGGACCTGAAGGGTGCAAGCGATTGGTAAAGGTAAAAAAAGGGTAAAGAGGAGCCAGAAAAGTAATGGGTTTGCAGAGTAAAGTGGAGGTGTTGAGAAAGGCTGGTACGTGGTGAGAGTGTTGTGTGTTTGGGGTTTTTTGGGGGTTTAATGAGTATACCACTAAAGCATTAAAAAAAGGTGATGTGATTAGGGATAGTGTTGCTAGTGCTGCTTCATGTAATCAACATAATCGTCATAATCAGGACTTCTACCCTCAATATTAAAGGTATAGAAAGTTAATTAAATGTTTATTTACGTATTATTGCGCATTGTACTTAATTTTATTCGTGTTTAGTGAAGAAAAAGGCAACTCAGTTAAGCTATGACGAGTCTGACCGCAGCCGTGGTTCCCCATTTCCCATAGGCTCTAGGACTTTACCAACCACGGATTTGCCTTTGTCCAGGAACCTAACTCCCGCGATTTGCGAGGGATTGCTGTGCAATAGAACTGTAAACGGTTATGAAAATAATAAGATAAGAAATCAGAGAATCCGACACAGATGTGATTTAAAATATCAGGGCAAACACTGGATTGCATGGAAGTAGCGGATAGTTAGGATGATTTGCGATTCACAAATGGGAGGAGCCCTTTGAGAAAAAGATGGATCCATAACACGTGATAGAATCCTAATGGTAGAGGATAAATCCATCTTCTTGGTTCTTTCGGTAAAGTCACGTAGAAGGGAAGTAATAAAATAATAAAAATAAAACATAATATAATAAAATAATAATATGCTTTATTTTTATTATTTTATTACTTCCCTTCTACGTGACTTTACCGAAAGAACCAAGAAGATGAATCCCTGCAGTCACGAAAGCTTTAAATCGAAGGATAAATCCAATTGTTTTTTCAGTAAAAGAGGAGGAATTTCCAGATGCCCTTCACAATATGAATTGATTCCTCAATAATTGTTCCATTCGAAACAGTGATAAAAACCTATTGGAGAATTATAGACCCGTTTATCTCATATCACGTATGTGTACATTTTCACGAACGTATTTGAAGATCAAAATAAAGCCACATCCAAACAAATTACATGAGGAAATCAGGTTCAGAAAAGGCTACTCAATTATTGGCTACTTACATGCATGTGCTATCCATCAGATTCTGGAACGCTTTCATATCAGCATAGTATTTTAGAAGCATATTTCATAACATTGGGTAAGTATTGTACAGTATACGTATGGCTTTCATTTATTGATGTTTGAAAAACAGCATCTATTAATACTATAATCAGATTTTATTCAATCTTGAGAGTACCGCGATAAGTGGTGTCCGCTATACGTGATATTTTACAACCAAATGTTACAATATTTTACCATTTACCTTACAAAATAATGCCAATATCTCACAACGCACGTGCTCCTTCCCCAGACATGCCTGTATCTTTGAACCACAGAAGCCACCCTGAGAGACTGTGAGTAACTAACCTCATCTTTGTACCCTCCCTTCAATGTTTGGATTGGAAAACGAAAATGGAAGAACTAAGATGCGATGGAGTAAGAGAAAACCAGATTCTCTTCAACTTGTCGTGGAGGAATGATAATTTCATTACAAAATAACTATCCAAATGACAAAATAAATGTAAATAACTATCCGAATCTACATTCATTGACTTTGGTTTGTCTACCCTAGGTAAGCCCAAATAAGGTAAGACCACCCGTTGACACTGTACAATAACACCGCCTGCTACCCACCACATCCATATATATCTTTGGTGCTGAGACAATGTACAATTACCCCCAGTGAGGAGCTCGCGTCTGGCTACAAATCCAAATGGCTCACATGGCGGAGCCTAAACAGACTGAGAGTGGGTCTCAGCAGATGCAACTCTCTCATGAAATCACGGTGGGGGGGGGGGTGCTTCTGCACAACCGACTAATGTGCTTGGTCAGGAGAAGCAAACCATGGACCATCTCCTGAAATGCCCTTCAGCACCACAATGCACTCCTCAAGATGTGGCAATGCCAACACCAAGCGGTGGCCTGTGGAGAATATTCGGGAGAAAAATAACACGTTGGATAGGGGACACGACGAAGAAAATAACATACAATTTACTTTATAATCACCGATCGCACTCAGACTATTGGGGTATTACGTTGAGAGGCGTAAAGAGTAATGCGTGGATTAAATAACATAGGCGCTTTTTTTTCTGATGAAGTTATTTAACTCAATCAGAAATAGTGCGTGAATTTGGCTTCTGCGGTTGTTCGTTCGTTTCTCAGTCTGCTTGGTCTGGTGAGGGTCGCAACGGCAGCGTGCTGAGTAGGGCGATCCAGACCTCCCTTTCCCTGGCGACACTAGCACTACATTACTATACACTACACTTTCCACTTACATACACTACACTTTGCATTACAACACTATACACTACTCTACACTACACTATGCACTACTATACACAACTACACTATATACTACACTATACACGACTATACAGTGACTAGCTCTTCCTGGGGAATCCCCAGGCGTTCCCAGGCCAGCTGAGCGACAAAGTCCCACCAGCGTGTCCTGGGCCGGCCCCGGGGTCTTCGCCCAGCGGCGATGGACACTAGCTTCTGTGGTTGTTTGTTTTAAAGCATGTTAAAGAGTGTGTGGCAGAATGGTGGTGCAGTGGTTCATTGCACTACCCCTACTTGAATTCCGCCATCTTGAGATTTTATTCTCGGGCAAGGCTAAACACGAGTGCCAAAAGTTGATATCAGAACCGGCCCTGGGCCCCACCTTCACTGATGTAGCAAAGCACATGACAAAAACGGCCTCCACAACTGACACACATTGAGGAGACCTTGATCCAGCAGTAGATTGACAAAGAGTTGCATATTTGTGTTGTTATTATTATTAAATAGTGGGGAATACAATATAATGATGTTGTGTTAGGTAAACTAACTACCTGGCTGTCATTTAAAAAAACATAAAGGCCTCATTTGTAATGTATTGAATTATGATTTACAGTAGTAAGAATAATTAATTAATTATTGGTAATTGTTATTGCCACATATTTACACCTGCATTTTTTTTGTATCCCCTACAGTAAACAATGGAAACCACTGACTTGCTTGAGTATTTGGTGATTCCGACACTATACACCATTGTGGTCATTCTGGGCCTTCCCCTGAACCTCCTGTCCATGTGGATTCTCAGCAAAAAGAGGAAGAACTCCATGTCCATCTACATGATAAACCTCACGACTGCAGAACTGCTCTTTCTCTTCTGTCTCCCCATGAAAATCGGCTACCACTTCAATAAGAAGCGCTGGACACTGCCCGAGTTCATGTGCCACCTGTACGTCATTCTGTTCTTCACCAACATTTACACGACCCCCATGCTGCTCGCGGCCATCAGCGTCGACCGCTACATGGCGATCGTGCACCCACTCAAGGACTCGGCATGGCGGAAGGCAAAGACCGCATCGCGCGCTTGTGTCCTGGTGTGGATTCTGACCACCATTCACATTATGCCGCTGAACGCTGTGACCATGCTCAATTACGTCAATGAGACGAATGGCAGCCAGCAGATGCAGGCGATGTGCTACGAGAAGTTCTCGGAGGACGACCTTCAGTACCTGACGACGTACCGGCTCTATTTGTTCTTTTCGCTCTTCGTCACTTCGCTGGCCATAACGTTGTTCTCCTACGCGAACGTCCTGAAGGCTCTGATTGCAGGCAGAGAGCAGAGGTCATCAGCAAACCGGATGAAAAAGAACCGGGCTGCGAAAATGACTCTTGTGGGCCTCATAATTTACATCGTGTGCCTCACTCCGTACAACTCCACACACATTATAGGGTTCATACAAAGCAGAACTAATGGGTTCTACTGGAAAAACCTCACACTGATGCGTGATATCGCTTTTTGCCTCAGCGCACTGAACACTCTCTTTGATCCGCTTATCGTCTATATTGCATCGTCCACATTCCGCCATTCCCTTCAAAAAATGTTCAGAAAATTGCAACCCAACAAAGTATCGATAATAATGACGTAACTCAATGAGGGGTCATCTTGACTCCCTACATCCAATTAATCATTCATGAGTACACAGTGTAACTACTTTAATAAAGGTAGGTCCACATAGATTTGTAGTGCTGAATTTTACGCGGACAACTTCCTTTTCTGTCGTCACATTATTTTGTCCAACACAGCACATTTCGCCACCATCCTCTAGCGCGTTCTCCGCTTGCTCGCCGCGCTCCGCCGACCTTGCTCGCTCTGTTCCTCCCTCTCTCTCTCCGTCTCTCCCGACTCCCTTCTCTGCTTCTCCGTCCCACTCCAGCCGTCGCTCTCTTTCGGCTTCTCCGTCTCACTCCGACTGTCGCTCTCTCTTGGCTTCTCCGTCTCACTCCGACT
>CM025659.2:1956686-2006109 GCA_014621495.2 Entosphenus tridentatus
TTCTACTCCACTGCTACCCTACACTTCTTCTTCTACTCCACTGCTACTCCACGCTTCTTCTTCTGCTCTGACCGACTCCGTCCAGCGCCCAGCACAACTCCTCGTCTTACTCTGACGCTCCCCTATTTATCCCCCTCCTCATTAATTTCCAATTAATTAGTTGGCGTCCCCCCTAACGCCCCTCACCCCCGGCCCCCGGCGCCACCTGTCCCCATTCCCAGACTTAACGGCGCCACCCTGCCCCTGACAACAACAACTGGCCAATCACTGCCCTGCATCCCTAATTGCCTAACGGGCCATCTCTGTCTCCTCCGTTGTCCCCCAGCAACACCAGCCTGTCCCGGTACGACCCCACTGTTCCCAGCCCACACGTGTTTACAATTACCCCCCTTGGCGCGTGTTAAACCACTACAGATAGATATACAGTGTATACACATCTATTTGCATCTACTTAATGCATCGCATCTATATATATAAAAGGGAAATTTGTGAATATGTGTGTCTATTCAAAATGTTTAGCGTACCTCCCGACATGCAACAAAATTGAAATTTGCCATGTGGGTACTTTCCAGAATGTATAACATGCAAAAATTATAAAAATATACTTTAGTATTTTTTTGGGGGGGGGCGCAATAATGCATATATTTTGCACGGCAAGTGAGCTGTGATGTCACATCTGTCATGTGACCCATATGCTGAAGCGTAACGGAGTGTGCCTGCTGATGTTACCGCCCCCAACCCTCCGCGGGTAAAGTGAAATACAAATGTGTTGCAGGTCTTAGGCGTTCTTCACGCAGCATTGCTTTATTATTTGAGTCGTTTACAGCCGTACGCACCCTCAAAGTTGTATGTCTGCAGCAAGCGCGTGTATGTGTGGGGGAGCGGTAGTGTAGTGGTTAGCGCGCTGCGCTACGAACCCGGCGACCTGAGTTTGATTCCTGCTCATGGCCACCACCGCTCACGGCCACCACCGGTGACATTTATTTTAACCGCTCATGGGCCTCCCCTAGTCTCAAACGAGTACGGTAACTGGTGTGGTGTGTGAACATCGCCACTGGGGAGACAAAGGCGGCCAGGCGTGGTGAATCCAAGTCCCGGGCAAAGCCAGGTAGTAAAGCTAGTACATATACAGTGAGGGAAAAAAGTAGTTGATCCCTTGCTGATTTTGTACGTTTGCCCACTGATGAAGAAATTATCAGTCTATAATTTTAATGGTAGGTTTATTTTAACAGTGAGAGACAGAATAACAACAAAATCCAGAAAAACGCATGTCAAAAATGTTATAAATTGATTTGCATTTTAATGAGGAAAATAAGTATTTGACCCCTCTGCAAAATATGACTTAGTACTTGGTGGCAAAACCCTTGTTGGCAATCACAGAGGTCAGACGTTTCTTGTAGTTGGCCACCAGGTTTCACACATCTCAGGAGGGATTTTGTCCCACTCCTCTTTGCAGATCTTCTCCAAGTCATTAAGGTTTCGAGACTGACGTTTAGCAACTCGAACCTTCAGCTCCCTCCACAAATTTTCTATGGGATTAAGGTCTGGATACTGGCTAGGCCACTCCAGGACCTTAATATGCTTCTTCTTGAGCCACTCCTTTGTTGCCTTGGCCGTGTGTTTTGGGTCATTGTCATGCTGGAATACCCATTCACGACCCATTTTCAATGCCCTGGCTGAGGGAAGGAGGTTCTCACCCAAGATTTGACGGTACATGGCCCCGTCCATCGTCCCTTTGATGCGGTGAAGTTGTCCTGTCCCCTTAGCAGCAAAGCACCCCCAAAGCATAATGTTTCCACCTCCATGTTAGACGGTGGGGATGGTGTTCTTGGGGTCATAGGCAGGATTCCTCCTCCAAACACGGCGAGTTGAGTTGATGCCAAATAGCTCCATTATAGTCTGATCTGACCACAACTCTTTCACCCCGTTGTCCTCTGAATCATTCAGATGTTCGTTGGCAAACTTCAGACATGCATATATATGTGCTTTCTTGAGCAGGGGGACCTTGTGGGCGCTGCAGGATTTCAGTCCTTCACGGCGTAGTGTGTTACCAACTGTTTTCTTGGTGACTATGGTCCCAGCTGCCTTGAGATCATTGACAAGATCCTCCCGTATAGTTCTGAGCTGATTCCTCACCGTTCTCATGATCATTGCAACTCCACGAGGTGAGATCTTGCATGGAGCCCCAGGCCGAGGGAGATTTACAGTTCTTTTGTGTTTCTTCCATTTGCGAATAATCACACCAACTGTTGTCACCTTCTCACCAAGCTGCTTGGCGATGGTCTTGTAGCCCATTCCAGCCTTGTGTAGGTCTACAATCTTGTCCCTGACATCCTTGGAGAGCTCTTTGGTCTTGGCCATGGTGGAGAGTTTGGAATTTGATTAATTGATTGCTTCTATGAACAGGTGTCTTTTATACAGATAACAAGCTGAGAATAGGAGCACACCCTTTAAGAGTGTGCTCCTAATCTCAGCTCGTTACCTATATAAAAAACACCTGGGAGCCAGATTTCTTTCTGATTGAGAGGGGGTCAAATACTTATTTCCCTCATTAAAATGCAAATCAATTTATAACATTTTTGACAAGCGTTTTTCTGGATTTTGTTGTTGTTATTCTGTCTTTCACTGTTCAAATAAACCTACCATTAAAATTATAGACTGATCATTTCTTTGTCAGTGGGCAAACGTACAAAATCAGCAGGGGATCAAATACTTTTTTCACTCACTGTATAAGCGTGAGTCTCGGACGAATATGTTAGTGCTCCAATATTATCGATGCAAAGTTGGTTTTCACAGCAATACTGCATATAAGTAGTCCTAAGATGAAGATTTTTTTTACATAGAATATGCTTTATAGTGCTTAAGTAAAGATGCGCTGGAGATTATAAAGCCATGATTCAAGTGGTAGTCTTTATTCCACTCGAAATAAGAATATAAAATGGGTGTTTTAGAAAACACTAAAACATTCCCTGCTCTTTACCCAAACTAATTATATTTTATCCAAACCGAGCCATTCTAATGCAAGTGGTACAAACTGTGCAAATGGGACGTAAATTCCGCTAAATTTGCTTCTGAGAATGAGACCTGCAAATAAAGCATTTCTCTAATTCCATTTGTTGCTGAAAACATTAAAAAAATATTTTAACCCAGTCTGGAGTCTACTCCTGTATGTCATTACAGCTTTCAAAACACACGCACACACACACACACACCTGTAATTATGAACATATATTAACATGTACACATGTATGCTGTAACAATTTAGCATATTTGAACACCTATGCACAATATATATGCATGTATAATTGTATTCATATGTGTGTTGAGAATATACAATATCAATGATTTCCTGCTCAAATATAAATGTGGCAGGGCCCAATCCTGTTGGTTCGCTGAGCAAAAGAGAAGAAAATGTCACAGTCGTGTGGTAAATTCAGCCTTTCCATCGGACAGAAAATATTAACGCTCCACAAAGTACCCTTTATATACCCCAGCGGAATGATGGGTTTAATCAGTTCCCTAGCAAGGCTTGAACTTAAAACAAAGTAATTGGGATTTCAACTCTCAACAACAGCATCATCACGCCTGCCTATATAACAACAGGAATTAGCCACTAAGTGGCGGTGACGTCAATAAGGCACTTGTGCCAGGCCAGGTGCACTTTAAGGCCACGTTAAGTGTCGAACGCCCGCTGGCAAGAGGTCACGGGACAGACCGAGGTGCTATGGGTTGACTGACATTAGTGCACTCCTCTGATACAATTGCACACAAAAGGTGCAGTGGGGGTTCTAAAATGTGCGGGACAATTCCACAGTTGTGGAGCTATTCATGGGACCAATCTGCAGATTGTGAAATGGTTAAATGGTTCTCATGAACACACTTGTTCACGTGTGCAAAACAACACTGGGTAGTGGTGGCACAGTGGTGGGTTGCATTCTGCACTCCAAACCTGGGAACCCGATGTCAATTCCCAACCTATCCTGAGCCTTGGCAGGCCAAGTCTGAACCTGTCCTGAGTCTCCCCCAGGGTTGACTCGGCTTTCGTTGTGTGTGTGTGAGTGACAGATGTGAACCGGTTTAGTCAGCCCTGTCCAGGGGCAGTAAATTGGGCCTGGCGCCGTGACTCTGGGATAGAGTTCTGTGCCCAGCTACTGTCTACAATGACTCTCAGCTGTGGTACAAATATGGGATTTGACAATTTTACAGCACACAAAAAAATATTTAAAAATAAACATTAGGGGAAGTTGGTCTGTGGGAGGTTTCTACTTCTGGAACTTTACACCACAGAAACTTCCATCCAATTTACAAATGGAGCCAAATATCTATTATTTTGGGCTTGCATTATTTGTTTTATGTGTATTTAAGTTATTTCCTTATCTGTGGAACCCTTTGTGCCAGTATTAAGATGATAGAATGAAAATTCTTTCCCCTTTCTGGAAATAATACTTCAGGTGTTAAGATGTTCAAACACCAAATAGACGCACTTATTGCAAAGCATGAAGTCTGAATTAACCACACATACTTGTGGTAAAATATGCAAACTAAATATGCTTTCATAATGTATTCATGGTCCTTAAAACTGACTGGCCTATACCAGACCGCCTCCTATATGGCTTTGTCTCGCCGGTGCGAGACCAGAGAACACAAAAAGGTGACCAGCACAAGGACGATGCAAATGTCAACGCATTAATAACCCGGGTTAAGCTATTTTAGCTTTAGGATCAATTTTCCCAGTATAAATACTGGGGAAAAGGTTTGCATTGTCCTTGTGCTGTTTGCCTTTTGGCATTCTCTGGTCTAACACCAGTGAGACGAGGCCATAAAGAAGGCTGTTTCTGGTGTAGGCCAATCAGTATACATAATTATCAAATCATTTATTTGCATGTTTTACCACAAGTTTGTGTAGTAAATACAGACTTGATAGCTTGTAATTATTGCCAGAAATTATAAAGCCTTTTTCGTCTATATTTCTGAAGTTATTTGTTTGGAATGGGAATTTTTTCCATCATGGGCAGTGCCTTACACTAATTATTTTAAACTATTTTGTGAACGGGACACACACATTGTTATCAAAAGAGGGAGGAAACACGACGTCTTTGCATACCTTCTTAATACCCACAAGAGTAAAGACCATTAACTCGGGTACTTTCCTCAATTTTATTTAAATATCGCTCACCGTAACATCTGTTGTAAGGCAACAGTGACAGGGGGCGCGAGCTCAGTCGTGTCCAGCCGCACTGTGCGTGCAGTCGCGTGCCTCGCGTGGGGCAGGCAGGGGGTGCCTTGGCACCTCCTGGTGGCCAAAGCTATGAGTTCGGAGCCCACTTGACAACCAACCATGAGATGTGTTTTTGACAACAGTGTAAAAGAAGAAGAAACGTATTTAAAACGCAGTTTAAATTTATTTTTTATGAAAATGCCTTCATTTATGTTTCACATTTTATTTTTGCCGCACCCCCTGAGCTGATAATGCAGTTACCACGGCACTGTGTGCATGCATCAGCTCATACAAATTGCCTCTCACACCTTACGACTTCAATGGAAATACTGCCACCTGCAAGTCATGTTGACGATGATGGCAGCAACACAACCATTTATACATAATATCTAGACATGCATTTTGCATGACGTCTAAGTTTACCTTGGATCACCAGATACAGTCTGTTCTCCTATAATGCTGCGTGTTGTTTTCATAACGCGAATTGGATATAACGCGATTAATGTGTATTCGGGAACACATTTTTTTAAATATATATGTTGTGTAGGAAGAACGACGCTGAAGCCAGTCGTGTAGGGGCTGACGCCGAACTGTTTATTTAAGGGCTCGCGCCTAACTCGGGGGAAGGGCTTAACACAGGGTAATTACTAATCTCCCCAGGGGAAGGGTACTGGGAGTTCCCTACACCCTGCCAGGCTATCAGGCTCTTCCCACAGCACTGACCGAGGGTTCATCCAACTCGGCCAGCCGGGTAAAGCAGCCCTTTAGCCTGACTCTCAATCCCTCTATCCCGAAGCCCCCTACTCCCCTACCACTCACTCTCTTGGCTCTCCGCGAAGACCCCGTCTACGTCACGGGGTCTTCCCTCAAATACCCCAGGTGGCATGACCGTCACTTTTTCTTGACGGCATTCCCCCCGAGGCGAGTGTGACCTGACGTC
Source organism: Entosphenus tridentatus (assembly GCA_014621495.2). Lineage (NCBI taxonomy): Eukaryota > Metazoa > Chordata > Hyperoartia > Petromyzontiformes > Petromyzontidae > Entosphenus > Entosphenus tridentatus. The sequence goes on from CM025659.2 coordinate 1,962,845, forward strand.
AGCACTCCACTCCTCAACATATATATAACGCGGATGCGAATTGGATACGATGCGGCTGCCTCGGTGTAGCATCATCATCATCGCACAAGGCAGCGGGATGCTGCTGGATGCTTCTAGATGCTACCCACGCTCATCAGTCTTTGTTCGGCCTGCGTACGCATCTCGTGCGTTATCGCGGACTGTGCTTTACCCTCTATTATATATTATTTATTATAACGCGATTGTTCCCTAACGCGGTGTTCTTCAGGAACGCAACTACCGCGTTACAGGAGAACAGATTGTGTGTGTGTGCTGAGCGTAACCGTGAAATTGCTTTAGCGATTAGTTTGTTGTCCTTTCTCCCGCACCTCCGATTAGCTCAGTTGGCTACGTACAATGCAAAAGAAGTTCAACATGCTAACATACATACAAACGAGCCAGCACCAAAAGAAAATTAAATGCCTTTATCTGTTATGGTAGGGTGCAACTTTGCAAACTTTCACTAATGCTGGACAACTGCTTTCGGTTGAGAAAATTAAGCCCGTGATATTTACCCCGATATGTTGAGGGCTGCAACCTGATTTTCCTTAAATTTGCACTTTAAAACGTTAATCAGCCATTTACGAAGAGAAGGCGTGGCGATGTAAATGATGAGCACGTCGAAGAGGCTGTTGAGGGCGTTGAGACAGAGCGTGATGTCTCGCAGCAAAGCGATGGTGTGTCCTGAAAACGTCGTCGATTTGCTCTGCAAGAATCCCACGACGTGGGTGGAGTTGAACGGAGTGAGACACACCACGTAAATGAATAAATTCACAGCGGTGACCTTAGCTGCCCTCATTTTTTTCTCGCGGCTCACGAGCTCGGTTTTGCCTTTACTGTTAATGAGAACTTTGAGCACATTTCCGTAAGCGAATAACACCGTGAGGAGCGATAAAAGATAGAGGGAAAAAAAGATGTACAGCCTGTAAGGGATTAACAAGTCGTACTCTTCTTTGCTGAAGATCTCGTAGCACCGGAGGACAGGCGCTCCGTTGACATAGGTGGTATTGTCGTAGTTGAGAACGGTGACAGAGTTTACGGGCACGTTGTGGATTGACGTTACGACCATCACCACGAGAGACACGCGCCATGCAGTCCTCGGTTCACGCCAACGCGAGATCCACAGCGGATGCACGATGGCCAGGTAGCGGTCGACGCTGATGACGGCCAGCATGATGAGCGTGAAGTAGGTGTTGGTGAAGAAGAAGATGACGTACAGACGGCACAGGATGGTGGGGAGGGTCCAGTTATTCATTTGGGTGTTGTAGTAGATTTTGAATGGCAAGAAGAGCAGGTAGAACAGATCCACCATGGCGAGCGTCAGCAGGTAGATTGACGTTGACGTCTTCTTCTTTCGGCTCAGCATGACGACTGCCAATCCGTTCAGGGGTGCCCCCAGCGCCACTATTATTGTGTAGATTGCTGGAATCATCCAGTACTGGTAATCAGAGTTATACATTTTTTTTGTTCAAGTGTGATTTTTTTATTGCTGAAAAAAAAAACAGAACGGCGAAGAACGACGATGAGACAAAACCCGGAAGGGTGTGGATGAAACTAACACCGATAAAGCTAGCGGACGAAAGGAATTAAAATTTAAGCTGATAGATACTCATAAAGCAACATTTTCGTCACTTTCCATTGGCCAAAATAGTCCTTAATCAATCAACAAAATAGGATGCACAAGCAGGGAATTACAAAATATTTCACCAGGATTAATGCTGCCATTAAACCCTAAGAATACACTTATATAGTGGGCTACGAGACAAAGAACATCCATTCGGTTCTCTTACACAGCCGTGTTAACCCTTCGACGTTCGAGATCATGTCTCACGGAAGCAGACACCACGGAGCTACCTCCTAGATCCCTCTGAGCAGTATCCGATTAAGCTAACGCGGGGCCTGTAGCATATGTTGTAAAGGGACCCTAATTTTTTTTTTAAAACACGTAAATATTAAAACACACATTTTTTACTTGCATGGCAAAATAAATAAAAATTCCATTTGCTATACAGCCACAGATAATACGACAAATCTCTAAACCTTAAACACCCAGTTGTTAATAAAAGTTGATTGGCAGTATAGTAATAGAGCAAGTGCAGAATCACTGAATCGGAATTGATAGCTTGAAAGCATTTAGCGCGGGGCGCTTGAAAGTGCGGGGCTCGCAGCATATGCTACTTTTGCTACGAGGATAATCCGCCACTGCCTCTGGGTGAGCTCTGATTCACACCCAGTAGAGGGCGGCACTTTCCCACTTCGCACCGCTGCGGAGGGCAATCTCAGAATTGGAAAGTGAGGCTGTGAGATGACCTCCAAGCGGCCAACAAGTTTACGACGCTGTATTATGATTACGCGTGTGCACCCAGGAAAGCCTCACTGATTGCTTTTTTTCAAGAGGGTCCTACCAAGATGCCACAGTTGTAGTGCACGGTAATGTTGCTCCACGTATTCCAATGGACTGTACCTGCGGGTCATTTTACAAATGTGGAAAATCGTGCCATTGTCTCTGTTCACTTACCCACTTGTTATCCGCTCGTTTGCGTGAATTTTATCTCCTCGTGTGCGTGCAATTTAATCCAGGTACTCGTATTTTCTTTCTGTATGCAAAATAATAATAATGATTAATACCAGTCTTTAGATTCAGTTAAGCTTTCCTTGATAGTACAAGAAGCAGCATCATTATAAGCAGCAATGGCAACAGCATCATCATCAGCATGACCATTATAAGTGGACACAGCATTATGATCAACAATCATCAGATACAAAATAATCTTCCTCAGATCTTTTGCCATGTAGTAGAACTTCCGGTGATGGTCAAACGTTGAACTCCACTATCACCCACAGGAAAGTGCCAATAATATTATGGATGTAATGCCTCTTTTGAGCTTTTGTTACATTCTTTGCAGGATTCATGTTTATGATCCATCTGTCAAAAGGTAAACGGCTCCAGTGAAACATTTTCTTCTTGAGGCGCATTAGTTGGTTCATTACTCTCCATCATGAACTCCAGTTTCACAAATAACTCCGACCATAATCTCATCGGCCTCCCTATTCCATCGTCGTTTGTCTGCCTTCATTAACTTCTCCAATCGTTAAGTAAGCCTGTTGTACTGTACATGGCTTCCAATGGGAACGCACTGTGGGAAATGTTAGAAGCACCTTCTCTTTCCAAAGAAGGAACTGTCGCAATGAGATTGGGTCGACGAGGGCGGTAAATGACACATCAAAAGAGGAAGCGGACACTGCAATTGCCTGTCACCAAGCTGAAAATCTGAACCGATTTTGGAGAAATGAAAGCGTAAACGTGCAACAGAGGGGGGTTTTGCCATCTCAAATTTCCCGAAGATGCGATTATTTCAACAGGCGTGACATTTTATTACGAGGGTTTGTTGAAAAACTTCGAAAATAAGGCTGCAATGTTGGGCTCAAGATAAATATCAGCAAAACAAAAGTCTTTCTATTTATTTTTAAGTTTATTTCACCAGGTAATACCCACTGAGCTACATAGCTCTTTTTCAGAAGTGGCTTGGCCAAAAATGATAGCTCAACAAAGTGGCTTATTGCATGGAAATGTATAGCAGCCAAATACTCTAAACGCATGTTTCTAAATGTGGAGGGAAAAAACGGAGGACCCGGAGAAAAATCCACGCGACCACGGGGAGACACACAAACTCCAAATATACAGGGTCAAGATGGAACCCATGACCTCTTGTAAACCAAGCGAGGTAGTTAACATATAACCACCGTGGTGCCCACAAGTCATCTACAACAAGCTTTGGCTTAATCTCACCATATTAACTGAGGCTTTTGGCTTCGTGATCCTGCCCTCTGGGTATGCTCCTCTCCAATGCATGGCATCAGGCCTGACTCCCTCCTGCACAATTCTATTCTACTACAGAGCCTAACGTCACCAATTACATTAGTCATTATTTCCTGCCATTTTCTCGTCTGAACTTTCCAGTCTATAACCACAGCTCCTTCTGTATGCGCCAGAAGCTTCCTAATAGCTCTTTGACCTATAAATTAACACGTACATTTCTGGTGTCCTAAATAGCATCGTTTAAAGTTTCTATAGACAAAAGGTCACCCTCTTTGGTCTTTGAAATTGGATAATCAAGGCTATAAGAAGGTCTCTTTACATTCGACATGATTCTAGTGATGCCATTTTTGGTGACAAGCTGGGAGATATTATGAACAAAGGGTAAAGGGAGGCATAAGGAGGATAGGCAATATGAGTAGAGTCAGACATCAGGATGCCATTCCTGAAAGGAAAACATATGATTGGTGACGTTTTGGTGACTGGCCCCTCTACATAGCACAATAACTGTTTAGTTTTTGTGTATTTGTGCCTGTATACAATGGAGTATCACCTTTGTTTGATTTTGAGAGAGAAATTGTTTAGTTGGTAGTTCATGTGGTCGGAACTGAATTGATTGCCGATGAGAGTTTTAATTCCTGAAGCACGTGCAGTGAAATGTCAGAGACTTCATGTCGAACAACGCGCGGTACAACCTGAAAGCACATCAGAGAGAGAAGAGACTTGGAGTCTTGATGGCGACTCACCTGCTAAATAACGGCTATCATTCATTCAAACAAATCAATCATCTGTCTTCTTCTATCGTCTGATTTCCTTCTTGATAAACATTTGTGGTGTGAATGTAAATCAAATTAAAGACTTGCCCAAACAAATAGAAATGGCAAAGTCATATAAACACGTTTTAAAAAAAAAGCTGATTTTACTCCACTCCCTGGAGCCAGATTCGGTCAGTTCTTTTGTGGATTAAATTAAACATATATTATCAAAACAATTACGTGTAATATTGGACTAAATCTTGCTCCAGTATATACTATCCAGACTGCAGATAGTGTTTAGCTAAGTTGAGCATTAAAACAAGGAGCTAATACTGTAAAAGATTTGCCAAGTTAAATATTCAACAATCTTGTAAAACCTCTGCAAGCCCATATAAGCTGTATGCAATCATCGGCAACTGCTAGGATTAACAATCTTACTGAATGGCGAGCCATTTAATTCAAAATTAAAAACCAACTTTTGCATGAATTATAGATACTGCAGGTACTGATTGATTAGCCTGCCGTAAAAAAAAGTATATCCCTCAGCCACCAAGCCATTCCAGTTTATTTCAACGCCATCATTCGAAGCAAAAAAAATGTCCAATGTAAGTCTCTATAAAAGAACCATTTAAAAATGTCATGTGATATACGCACCGAACATTACCTTTGATCAATTATTATTCCCCATGGCCGCACTTTCTGCGGTCATCACACCTTCTGCGCGGCTTCGACACGGACGGCACTTCCTATTTTATAAAATATATTTTAATTGAATGCTCGGGTTAACACAACAGTCATTGTCCACTTTGCAGCGCATTTAAAATAATTCCACACTAGGCAAACAAACTCCGCGAGCGCACGCGTGCCCCGGGCGAGAATCATCGAGTCATCACTTGCGCCCCGGGGTGCCCGGTTTGTAGCCACCATCTCCAACTCGCGATGCTCAGCACAAAAAAAAATGCAAGTGAGCACGTGCGCTTACTCACGTTGCCCACGCCTTGTCTTTTGATATCACATCTGGTGTCATCTCCTGAACAAATACCAGGCGTGTTTACGCGGTTACGTAAGAGATCGCGTCGCAAACAAGCTGAGACGTTCTCTTTCTTCTAAGTCTGTCATGTTTTTTGTGAAGATGACTGATTAGTGTCCATCGCTAGCGCATCATTTAGAATGACCTCTCTAAAAGCAGAGGCCAGGGCCATGCGTAAGCAGACAGCTGGTTGTCAAAGCTGTACACAATGCGGGGACAATTATAATGTTGTCATTGCTACTCGCGGTGCTCTCCTCTGCTGTTGTCTGGGTGGAATTGTTTCGCTCCCCTATAGATAAATCCAATGTTAAGCGTGAAAGTATAAGTGCTTTAATTTATAAGCAATGTAAAAACTTACAAAGTTTAAAGTTAGATTTTTTATTCACCCCTTTTAGTATCTTGTCTCTAGCAAACATTTTTGTAAATGCTGCAGGCTGCAATATCATCATCGAGCCATAATCCATACACTACCTCTCTACGTCATCTCCATCTCACGCAGACTTGTGATGCCACAATCCATCTCGCTCCCGTACATTAGATAATCTCATTGCCGCATCTCCACAGTTCGTCACACTCTTGGATGTGTTTTTCCTCCTTTATACTCCCATTTCATCACCAGTCTCTTCTGCTATTTTCAATTCGTGCAGTGTGTCCTGCCCGAGCCCATTTACTTTTTGCTTATGTTGTATGATTCATGTATATATGTTGAACTTATTTCGCACCGTACATAGCCAACCGTGCTAATCGGAGATGCGGGCGAGGAAATTGGAGGTGTCATTCCCAGTATGCAACTCTCTGTATATGTGTTTATGCACTTCAGATGTTTTTTTTTATTATGTCAGTATCCATTTTTGGATAATTATTCTGAAATTCTTAAGTTGGTGCTTGAAAATCAAGTATTTTTTTATATCTATGGGACCCTTTTCGCAAGTATCAAGATTATGGAAGAATGAATAAACTTTACCCCTTCCGACAGGAATCCAGGTGTGAAGATGTTCAAACACCGAATAGACACCTATCACAAGGCATCAAGTCTGCACGTGCTCGTGGTAAAACATTTTTTTTTAATTCATCAAGTAAATTTTACGATTTTTCATCGGGCTTTTCCGTGTTCATTTTTCTAGCCTAATTCTTTTGTGTCCATTATTTTAATATCTCTGCTGGCCGAGAACTCTATGAGATCTCATTTCACCGATGCCAGACCAATCGTTCTCTCATCTCTTCTCCTTTTCCTGGCATTGAAGTCTTCCTTGACGATGGTGGAGTATCCTACCCTTGTTGAAGACTCGGTTAATTTATTAATGTATTTCATCTACTCAAACATCATCCTCATCGTGGCTTGCGTGTCAAATTGAGTGCTCCAAAAATGCATGTATTCGCAAATATTCCTGTTTTCTAGAATGCAATACTGTAGTTCGATTTATCTTCAAGTATGTCAGATGCACAGTTGCCATGTTGTTGACACCTGCCCATCTTCAATACTCGGTGCCCTTTGACCTTGACAATCATTCGCACCTGATGACCACGTTTGGCAATGTATGGTGCGAAATAGATTCAACATACTGTACACACACATACATTCACAGACGAGTGGCTGGCTACGTAATAGCCTCGAGCCGCCTGCATCGATGAGTGCGAAACATTAGAGAGGGACAGCGTCCTTGGAATAATCTCAGTGACAAGGCACGTAGGTTGTGTACAGTCTGTAAGGTACACAGCCCCAGCAAAGGGTGCTAAGCAAAAGCGTGCTCACCGCGGTGAGACTCGCATCTAGCTGCGAAGATTGCTTCTTGTTGTTGGTTTTGTGTGTGTCTTCCTTTGATTGTGTTAAAACATTAGTAGTTACCTTCCTGTACTTTTAAGTACTGTAATTTGTGTTATATGGGATTTTTAAAATGGCGGCCATGGTTTTTAATTTTCCAAAGTCCTAATTTTGAGGTTTAAAAAGCTTTCGTCATGCAAACTCTTACATCATGTACTACATTTTACAATAATTAAAAGTCAAAAAGCTGACGAAAATGTGACTCAAAGTAACAAAAACTAGAAAATAAGTTAGTTGGAATTTGAGCACCAGCGTCTGAGATGAATTCTGGGAATGGTGTGGCAAGAGAAAAATCTAGATTTGAAGCTTTCGTGACTGCAAGGATTCATACTCTTAGTTTTTTCGGTAAAGTCACATAGGTAAAAAATGAAATTAAAATTAATAAATAATACAATAATAAAAATCACGACGTTTCGGAGGCAACACAAGTCTCCGTCATCAGGTGGGACCGTCACAGATAGATTTGCTGTATCAAGTGAGGCAGGGATTCCAAGATGCAAGTTCTTAAATACAAGTTAAGGGGGAGGAGAGGGGGGGAGCTTATCAGAATGTGGTAGCCAATGAATGGAACGTATTGGGAGGGGGGGGGCTAAAAGAGAGCACGAGGTGTACGTAGACGTGGACGTGTTTGTGTGCAAGCCCCTGTTGGTGCACATGATAGAAGAGAACGAAAATGCCCATGTTTTTACCAGTGTTGGCTGACAATCAAATACGAAAAAAGAGAGTACTGTTAAACGCTGGGGATGTTAACACTCGGTAAAGTAAAATAGTGCCTGTCAAATAAGATGGTCCAAAAATGTGTAGTTAAATCTTTTTTGCATGGTTAATAATCTTTCACATGATTAAAAAGAGAACACGAGGTGTACGTGTACGTGGACCTGTTTGTGCACAAGCACCTGTTGGTGCACATGATAGAAGAGAACGAAAATGCCCATGTTGTTTTTACCAGTGTTGGCTGACAATCAAATACGAAAAAGGAGAGTACTGTTAAACGCTGGGGATGTTAACACTCGGTAAAGTAAAATAGTGCCTGTCAGATAAGATGGTCCAAAAATGTGTAGTTAAATCTTTTTTGCATGGTTAATAACATCTTTCCAATGATTACTAAGTTTGTACCCATCATCACGGTTGAAATTATGTCTGTGTTTGTATATCTGAATGGCTTCGTGTACAAACCTTTGATGGTAGCCAGAGGGTTTGCAGAGCACCTCGGTCTCGGAAAAAACAATATCATGAGAGCCCACCGCGTTGCAGCAATGATCAGCAACGGCGGAAGACTCAATTTTGCCGTGTTTCAAATCTGACTTGTGCTCGCGGACACGATCAGAGACATGACGTTTCGTTTCCCCAATGTAACAATCACCACAGCTGCAACTCAGTTTATAGACTCCAGGGTATTGCAAGTCAGGGATGACAACCTTCACATATGGAATTAGATCACGGATTTTATGTACTGTACTGAATCGGACTTGGATCTTATGTTTGTTTAGAATTTTGGAGATATTTTTGATCACGCCTGCTATGTATGGCAACGTGATAGTTTTGATCAGTTTCAAGTGGCTGTTTCTATATGGTGGGAGAAACACCTGATGACGGAGACTTGTGTTGCCTCCGAAACGTCGTGATTTTTTATTATTTTACTTTTATTAATTTTAATTTAATGTTTTACCTACGTGACTTTACCGAAAAAACTAAGAGTAAGAGACAAATCATCAAAGCAGAAGTCTGGAAGAAAACGTGACAGGTGTTTCTTGGAATTGATGAGGCTAAAACAATAGCACTGGGTAGGCCAGCGGAATTAGAATCCGGTGTGTTCTCCTGTACCGCATGTTTTTCATAACGCGAATTGTATATAACGTGATAAATGTTTTCGGGAATGCGAATTGGATATAATGTGTTGAGTGAATGGAACTAAATCGCGCAAGTAGGAATAAGCAGCTGTACGGCTGCCTCAGCGTAGCATCATCATCGCACAAGGCGGGATGCTGCTGGATGCTTCTAGATGCTACCCACGTGCCTCAGTCTTTGTTCGGCCTGCGTACGCATCTCACGTGTTACGACAGACTGTGCTTTATCCCTATATTGTTATTATAACGCGATTTTTCCATAACGCGATGTTCTTCAGGAACGCAACAACTACCGTTTTAGGAGAACAGACTGTATTTATGTATTCATAATAAAGGGTTTTAGGTTAGATCGCGTAGGTATTTGTCGTACCCCTCCAACACCCGACACAGCCAATAAGGTTTGTCACGTAAACATCCCGCCAATTAGTTATTACTTCAGCCCACTGGTGTGCTGGAGAGTAAATCCACAACATTTACAATTTGAATACAATTCTCTGGTAATTACATCCAGCTTCATCGGGCAATTATTAAGAATATTCATCGCAAAAGCCTATGTGCCAAACTGTATTTATTTACACCTGAGCAATCCGATGAGCTCTCAAGCCCTTCTTTCACAGATGACCAGTCACAGGCCATGTGTGCGGCAATGGGAGAGGGCCATCTGTTGAGGCGGGCGTTGGAGCAGTCTCCACGAGTCCAGCAATCAGGGTGCGAGGGGAAGAACCTAAGACGAAATGGTGGAGATCCTTTATTATGAATACATAAGTCGCTGCGTGTCGACTATGCAGCCGCTGCGGAGGCCTGGCGGATGGCTGAAATCGTTGACGAGGAGCGGTGGCATCGGCAGAGTCGACGGCTTTGGCCGGCGACGACGTCTTGATGAGAGAATATCAATTCTGCGCTAAAATTTGCACACGTACTGCATAACATCGCACATTAAACCAGCCCTCTTACCGTTCACACTGAAATAACTCACCTCAAATAAGCATGATTTTTTTTTATTCCTATAAAGCTGTTAAGGCAAAATAGCACGTGTGTACACCTTTTTGTGTTACATAAAAGGCAAATAAATACATTTTAAACAAAATCATATTTACATTACATCACTAAATGAGCTGTTTGAGACGTTTTCAGTTAAACATTATATTCACGTATCTGTTTATGCACACGTACGCGTTTTGATTTTCATGTTACCAATACATCCCTTTGTATACACAACATGCACGTACTATGCAATCGCGCCCTTTTGTCGATCCACTTCTGGACGAAGGCCCAACTGAACGCAAGGGTCAATAGGTCAGAACGCAGCCGTGCCACACTGCTGCTTCGAAGCAAAACGGGGCACCTTTTGGTCATTTATGGTGCATTAGAAAGGAGGAGTATATATAGGGTGCTGGGCACGTACACTTGTTCAGTACGGAGGGCGGCAACATTGAGATAGAAAAAATTACTTCACCATTGCGTTGCCTCAAAAAGAATGCCGCATTTTAAGAAGGGAAATACTGTATATTGACAGTGTTTAGTTTGCGGATATTTGGTCGTGAAGATAAACATAAAGCATACAAATCTATACATACGTTGATGTTATGTTTTGATAGCTTAAAGATGGAGATGTATATATACTGCATCGTGTATCACTATGAGATCATACAAATGCTTAATTGGAGGTGCATAAAACGGCATATGCTTGTCTCTATCCTCTTTATTCCAAACACCAAATGCCACCTTGCCAACCCACGATTTAATAAAATCAGGGGACTTCAATCAATCTGCATTTTACTTGCGAACGTCGCCCTCAAAAAAGTAGGCACAAGTACAGACTTGAGTTTGAAATGAAGAGCTGCAGATTACGTTGAGTTTGGATGAATCTGAGTTTGGTTGCAATGGTTTTCGTTGTGAACATGAGCAGGAATATTGTTTTCCCTCCCCTAGTGTGCGAACTTGATAGGCCACAATGGAGTACACAAGGTAAAGGCGCAGGCCTGCAGCTCCATGCTCACGCCACTTCTGGCAGAAGGCCCTCCACCAGAGACAGCTGCAGAGAGCCCCTTTGAGGGATACATGTTCGTCCTGGATAGACGTGGGAGAACCCACACACTTTACCCCACCATAGGTGACCTCCTGGTCGACTAACTGTGGCTGTACCCCTTTATATTGCTGGGTGGACGAAGATACGGGGGATTTAAGAAACTTCGCCATTCGTATAAACTCCCACGCGAGCACAGTAAGATGGCGATCCCTGGATTGCAAGTCCAGTGCGCTAACCTTGACACCACAGCAGCATCCCACGTAAATATATCGTATTTGAAAGAAATCCGCGAGGTTGCTTTGTGATCGGCTGACTGTGCATCGACAAAATTCAGCCATCGGCGTGTTGCCGGCATGAGCATGTGCTATATCCTGTTTAATGTGCTATATATCACCCAGTGGAGATGATAAAACATACAAATACTCGTATATCACATTTCATTAAAAGACGTGGAAGTATTCAGTTCTGTTCTTCATCTATGTATTAAATATAGGACAAATTGAGGTGCTGATCACTTCCAGGCGTCAGTCCTACGACTGGTTGCTCAAATCGGGTGTAGCTTTTGTAAATTTCAAATAGAAATAAAATGACGGCACACCTTTCCCTTTCCAGGACACATTTGTCTTCAACGACCTCTCCTATTTATGACCGCGGGACATCGTTCCACTGCCGTGTAACGACGTCAGAATGCCGGTATCCTTAAGTACAAAACTAGAGTTGTTGCAAGAAATACGATAAAACAATTCACAGAGCGATACAGTATCACATGTCACGATAAGCGGACGATTATCGCAATATCAGTTTCCCCTCGGCTTTGTTTCACGTCATTGTACGTATGTGCATTGAGCTTCTTTGCACCGTACGTAGGCGGCCGTGCTAATCAGAGGTGCGTTACTGGCTCCGCTTGTATGCTTCCAGCACGAATAAAGATTACGAAAATGTTCTACAACTGCAGTTCACTCAACCCAAGCCTGCCATATATATTATAGTCTTTGTGAGGCCACAATCTGGAAAGCTTATGATGCACATCAGCCAGGCATTCGATTTATCTCGAGTAAGGCCCACCGAGCTAATAAGCTACTTTTTTTTAACAATAACCCAGCCAAAACAGCTGACGCGGGAATGTTATGCTGTTAGTTCCTCCAAAACGAATTAAACAATATATAAATGTACTTCAGCAACGACGACATCATACAATTGGCATTACGTCGATTACTCTGAAAAAATATTGAAAAGTCATAATTTACCCGATAATACCGCAACTTATTTACAGCTTTTTATATTTGCGTTTGTTTTGTAATAAATATTGTCAGAAAACAGGATGACTTCGAAAAATAAAATGAGCAACGGTATTCAGATACAATAATTGGCAATACGATGATCGTGAATCTTAATATATAGTAATATACGATATATAGTCATATACTTCGTAGCATTGCCTTATTGCAACAAACCCTCAACAATTACATGTTGGAAAATGATAAGCTACTTGACTCATTCAACGACAGTTTGTTAGGAAATTTTCATTCAAATAGGTTTGCTTATTTCTCCAACCCAACCCATTGATTGTAAAGTGCATTCTCCTGCTATAAATCACTTGGTCGAACTGCCCTCGCTGCCTATGCAACAAGACTCCGGACTGAAACGTTCACCGAATGTGTCCATGTTGTGTCTTGAGTTCCTGCAAAGTCGCCCGATGAGATGCTGTATGTACTTGCCAGGGAAACGTCACAGCACTCAAATTGGAAATGTTAATTGAATTTCCAACACACCTCTGGGCTCAAGTCGTAATTATCACGTTTTGTTCACGTGACAAACCTTACTAATTGGCTGTCGGGTGGTGGCGGGTTAATGACACTTTTATACTCACGCGATCTAACCCATACACCTTTATTAATAATATTGGTCGCGAATGCCTACGCGTCAAAATGTGTGTGTGTTATGTTGCCGCTCAATCTGTGCATGGAGAAGTGAGGTCTCCGTTCTCTGGGATCATGCCCATCAATTTATTACTTTTGGTGTAGAAGTCACCTGCTAAGAAACACTTTAGCATCGGTTCATATTTACAGCTTTGCTCAGGATCCCCTCCGATCCTTCTCTGCATCTAGACCTCTACGACAGCAGCTGTTCTCAGAGTGCATTCCCCGGTACCACCGGTGAGTGGTCCGCAACAGTCCTCCACGTGGTCCATGGGGCTGTGATGCAAACGCAGAGGTTGATCCGGGTAATATTATTTTGTTTCGGACATAAATTTATATTTTACTCATATTTAATTTAAGAAATTAAATTAGGTAAACTACGCTGATTAAACTACCCTAAATCTAAGATCTAAATGCCCTGCCCCCCTAAAAAAATGTATGTTCTGGTAATATGAAATGTTTCTTATTTGTGGTATTTAGAAATAAGTGAATGCGTCTTGTCACCAGGAGTGGGGGGCTGTGTAGTCCGTGGAAATGTTCACATTAGCTGAGTGGCCAAACAATTTTGAGAACTACCCCACTCTACGATGACTGTCTGACTGTAATGTATCAATATATATGTAATTATTTGTTGTATTCATAAATTTAAGCATTGAGGGAGAATATCCAAACCCAAAGAAGTCCACCATTGTCCAAGGCATTTGCAAACGGTGAAATTTATCTGGGCCCTGTTGTATTTACTGTTATAAATGTTCAGCTTCGTTGAACAAACCGGTAGATACTGAGGGATTGTCTTTAAACTCGCAGTGTTTCAGTTTAACAAGCGACTATAACCAGGAGGCGTAACCTTGAAAATAACGAACGTCAATGTCGAGCGGCACCCGCAACTGAATTGTGTGTGTGTGCAACAGTCAGTTTGAAAATGCAGAAGTTCAAAATTTCAAGGATTGCAGAGTAAGGTTCGTTATTTATAACAAATGTCATAACCTCCTACTGACAAAACTCAACGAGGGTATATCTTAAAATTGAGGGTGCTGCTTTGGCGAGATGTTAACTACCTCGCCTGGTATACAGGAGGTCGTGGGTTCGATCGCGACCCTGACGCTTGTAAATTTGGAGTTTGCATGTTCTTCCGTGGTCCGGTGGATTTTTCCCTCCACGTGATAAACCACGTCGTTGAGCTATTATTTGTGATAGCCAGGTCGCTTCAGAAAAAGAGCTTTAAAGCTCAGTGGGGCCTACCCTGATAAAAGAAAAAATACAATTAGTTTTGCTTTAGTAATTTCCTAAGCCAGGAGGAGAAATATATATTTGTTTAAAAATATTATTAAGAGATGCATTCAGAAGACATGCGAGATAGATGTATTCACAGGAAAGAGAAGAGATGCATTTAAATTAGAGAAAATTATGTCGATTGAAATGTATTCAAATAAGGAAGAAGGTAAATTCTAGGCAATATTTGCACTGCATTGATACGAGATAGGGGAGCTCTTCATAACGCATAGAGAAGAGAGATATAGGGGCAGAGATGCGAAGACATGTTATAGGATGTACTGCATTCATAATTGTTCTACTTGTGCACTGCCACTAATTAACTATACTTTACAACACTGGCTCGAGAGAAAAAAATATAATAGGCGACGTTTCGGGCAGTGGCCCTTCAAAAGGCAGGGTCGTTGATGAAGGAGAGTTTGTTATTATTTGTACTTGTGTTCCACTCCCAACGCAGCAGCATCACCAAATAGTTTTGAAAGTTAAGGTAGGGGGCATGTATATGGGGAGCACAGAAGTATAGTACTTACTAACAGTACAAGAGTGGATGTTATTTGCACTGCTGTCTGCTGCTCACTGTGTCGCTCCACAACCTAAAACGTCTGTTTTTCAAGGTGGGTCACCTGTCCAAGCACTTTACAGGATCAACCCTGCTTAGCGTTTCTGAGATCTGACAAGATCTGGCACATTCCAGGTTAATTTGCTCATGGCCATAAGGTGTATATAGATGAAATGAGAGAGAGATGTTTATTCAGAATATGTAGAATGTAGATAGCAGGTCTATGAAAATAAAATATGTGTTACAGTCCTCATCAAATGTCCTGCTATTTGAAGGCCTGACTCGGGACTAAAATATTTTAGTCATACATTATTAACACGAATATACACCCACCACATGCCTACAAAGGCTACAAGCACTTAATGGTATCACGAAGCCTTGTAAAACAATTCAATTGATATAAAAAAGGTGGAGTTAATACACTTTAAGTTAACAGACTTTCCGTAAAGTGAAACTAATGGCCAGATAACAGCTGGATCCCAATCCAAATTAATATTCACCGATGGTTATTTTGAATATTACGTTTAAAGGCTAAGTTTTAATGTTAAGTTTGAATAGCAAGTTTGATTGGTAATCTTGAAGAGTAAGTTTGGATAGCAAGTTTGATTGGTAATCTTGAAGAGTAAGTTTGGATAGCAAGTTTACATGACACGTTTGATTAGTCAGCTGGAACATAAATTTTGAAGAGTTAGTTTGAGTGGTAAGTATTCCGAGTAAGTTCTTCATTGAATGACGCCGCCGCTGGCCGGGTTGGATGGAGCTTGTACCGCCGCCGCCGTAATAGACCAGGGTTTGGACAGCTCTGCTCCAGCCGGGTCACAGGGAGTTACCGTCGGTACATTCTGCACAGTAACATGCAAGCTGTCCCAGAGCGCTGCCTCCGTGAGCTTGGTAGGGGTACTGCAGCCTGAGCTCTGGCTGGTTGGGCAGCACGTGCTCCATGTAGTAGAAGATGAGCTCCTGCAAGTTCTTGAAGTGTAAGCGCAACTTATTATCCAGCCATATATTCGGACCCTGCAAGACGACAACGTCCAGGCGTGAACATTCACCTTGAAATTGAAATAATAATACTTATTATTATAAAAGGCTGCATATATCCAGGAAATCCTCACCGATCGTCGAGATGAGAAAACGGTTTAGGACGCGGCGGAGAAAACGTGATGACAATGGCAATTCAAGACGCCTCTGCAGTGAGAATCACCGGCCATTCCTACTGCAGGGAATGGCCGGCTAATTTCATTAGGGTCGTAAAGGCTCGTTTTTCAATATCGGAATATTTTGGTCGAGTCTCTAATGTGTGTTACGCATGGCAGGAAACTTTAGTGCCCAGAAAAACTCCACACAAATGAGGGCTGATACTCAAAATCTGCCAAGACTTGCCAGAAATAATATTTACGTCACCCTACGGTAGGTGACAAGGTTACATAGTTCTGGTCCTACTTGTAAAAGAAAAAAAAAGTAGTCTGCATTGAATGAGGAATTGCTGTTATATTTAAATCCACTGGGATTTGTTGTAAAAACCAGGTGCGATTTTAAAATGTGCTGCGACAATAAACCGCAGTGCATAATAAAGCACATTTATTCTTCTCTGAAACCAGCGAGCTTATAGCCGGCTCACACAGCCGTTACTCACAACTGGCTTTGCTTGTTCAAATGAGGGCTGTGCCTGTCGTCCATATAGTATTCGCGGAGTAAATCAATGCGTACGAGTGTAATTGTCAAACCTCTTGATATATCTTGAAGTTTCTTATCTTCTGGAAATTTTCATCCCACACCATGAGGACCTGTGGAATAATTGTTTCAGTCATAATACTCTACTGCAGAAAAGACAAAAATATAATCCCCAGTTCTGCAACTGTAACCATTAAAGAGGATACAATTTAATTCAGAAGGCACAATGGGGCTGATGGAGGAGTACAAGGGGGAGAAGTAGTGATGAGGCTTTCTGTAACTATGAGAATGCATTGCACGTAGAGTATTCCTTCATTATTCCTGAGAGATAAATTCCGGGGATGCTTGTGAATAGCAAACTTCACGTAAAATAACATTGACCTAAGAAAACCTATCTCTTTAATGAATTCCCTTAAATAAATACATAAGCGATGAAATACATGAAAATGATCTCATCACTTTCACGCACCACATTCCCTCTCATCACTTTATCTCATAGCTTTTTCTCTCTCTCTCTCGATGCAGTAATCGTGTAGAGTTCCAGATGCGATTCACGGATAGCCAACGTGGCAGATAGCAAGTTCGTGAATAACGAGGGAACACTGCATTGGCCAGTGCCGACCATCACCCTCTCGTACGCGTGGGGGTTTGTGAGTGCTATGCTCTTCCCCCCACATTCACAGAATTGACCACACGTCTCAATGCAGGGTACTCTCGACAATGAGTTTTGGGAATCAGTGGGGCTTTCCAAAATTCACAATTAGCAATATTATTTAACATGATAAAACACCTTCTATTCCACGGCCTTATCTACAAATTCTCCATGGAGTTGGGTAGATCTGCAATATTCCCCGTTTCGTGAGACCAGTAACAGCTGTTATCTAAAAATCATGCATGAGCAAGGGAGAAAAATGGGCTGCAGATGAACATTCTAGAGCTTGCCCATTTTAACTTTCATCTCTGTGGGTCACATTCGCCACAGATGTGATTGAAATGGCTCCTCTGAAACCTCTCGATTATATTTGCTGCTACCAGTCATTATAGATACTTATCTTCCAGTTATGCTCATTGACGGCATTGACGAAGAAGCCACTGGGAGCTATGCACTATTAAATCTAGATTGAAAACTAATTTTGTTTAGAACTGCTCTTTGTGTTTAGCTTGTTGCCCTTTCCGCCGCACCTCCGACAAGCGCAGAAGGCTATATACGGTACGCAAAGACGTTCAACGTGCATGTTTGCATAATTACTGTTCGCATCGTGTTTTCATTGTTGACATATTTTCTGTAAACGAAAAATGTATTCCACGTGTAAATTAAGCGATGCGATTTTTTTTGGTCTCACCTGTCCAGCATGAGAAGATTCTCGCACACAGTAGAGTCCATCCCTGGGAGAACTGAACTTGATTTTACTGCCAGGGGGTATCCAAACAACAACGCATAGTCACACAATCTTGACACATATTTGGTCGGTAGGCGGGTTCCAAATGAATCTGAGATGTAAATCACATTATTTCTCATAATCATCACGTTTTCATCGTACAATCAACTGTTCATGTAAAGTAGTCATGATTAATGACCAAATACTGAGTAAAAAATTAGACATCCAGCTATGACAAGTCCTCGGCAAGCAGATTATTCCCCAAAAAAGTCAAATTGTTACGTTCTTATGATGCAGGCCAGAAAAAAATGAACAAGCATCACCAGCACCCCACGTTCCAGCCAAATTAGCTCACTAATGCCATTTTAAGTGCTGCAGTTCAGGAACAAGTTTATTTAAAACAGAAACCATGGCAAGATTTTATCGTACTTAAAAAAAATCGATTACAGGACAGGACGGCCCAAGAATCAGGTCACATAGGGTTATTATATTTATTGTGACAAATGTTCGACAGACTACCATTAACATTAATGCATACGTGAATTATCTTTTGAATTTTATTTAGGACTTATTTGTAAATATTACATGTGTGTCTCAATCCATTCCAGGTTCTTGGTCGAGTTTTGTATACGGCAGATTTGAGGTGACCCCACAGGAAGAATAATAATAGATATTAATGATACCAGATAAATTATTAACTGAATGAAATAAATAATACTTTTTTTATGCCAGTGTTAAAATAAATGAAGTGACCCTATGTGTATCTATGGGACCTTTGTTTATTTTCCTGTTTTTCCAAAAGTACGTGTGGTTAATGCAGACTTGATGACTTGCGATAGGAGTATCTATTCGGTGTTTGAACATCTTAACGCCTTCTGTGTTATTGTCAGAAAGAGTTACGTAACGTTTCATCACTGTGGAGCCTATGCTTCGTAAAGGATTGCATTCCTGTACGATCGTCGTTGCCACGCATCACGTTTGGTGGTGTTGGCTCTCTGACCAAGGACTTCTGTCCCCACGTATGTAGCTGTCCTGCAGAGAGGGATTTTTTTTATTTATTGCCCAAAAAAAGGCCATGACACAAAGCTGTGAAAAGTTGTGTAAATTCGCGCCCCTTTGATCAACCCTCATACACCTCTCTGCCATTGCCGGAAAGGGTAAATGCCTGTTCTTCTTATTTCATAACCCTACGCGTCCTAACCTTTGTGCCCCCCTGTATGTACATAATGAAGCATCGCTTACTTCTCCATAACTGAACTCCCGCAACAAATAAACAAGGAATCTAACAATTTAGGAATCACATTGCCATATTAATATCACTGACTTCCTTCCAGCTTGACCATACAATTTCCGAATTTTACGAAGCGTACCGTACTTCAGGTAACTACGTGTGTAGTGGATTTTTCAATATATATAAAACAAATTCTAATTGCAAAATTGCATAATGGCGGGAAAATTTAACTAATAATAAAGTCAATGTATGCAAGTGCTGCTCCTGCTCAGGTGATCGCAGCTGTGGTGTCCAGCTCCGTGGTGTCCACAGCAGTGGTTCTCAACCTGTTTGTTGGCCACTGTGCCCCCTTGTTGAATGTTGTTTCAAGCGAGTAGTACCCCCCTGCACCTTGCCTGACCCAACGTGGTACTGATAATTAAATGTATAAATAATGAACGTCAATATTTTAGTGAATTGTCCATTTTGTGAGGTATCCTAACATGCTATAAACTGCAAGCGGATAAAAGCAAATTAAATGGACGCAATGCATGTGCGGGGTAATTTGTTCACGCTCACTGATTAATCTTGGAAACGATGATTTTAGAAAGGTATTTGATATCGTTTTAGGTTACCATATGGATTTACATTTTATCGTAGTTATTGTATATTGGCAGATTCATACATGATCATCCACCGATGACTATCATGTATGATATAACTTCAGACATTTATGAATCACCTCACGTACTCCCTGGGACATTGCCATGTACCCCCAGGGATCCGCGTACCCCTGATTGAGAACCACTGGTCTACAGGGTCCACCGCGTGTTGTTCGGCACAATGTCAGACATCGGAGAGGTATACAGGCAGTCCTCGACTTACAAACGGGCTCCGTTCCTGAGAGCCGTCCAAAAGTTGAATAGTTTGTAAGTCGTAACACAGTGATACACTGAATTTAAATGCACATACGGTCAGTGTTATGAAATTTGTTACGATTCAACAAAAAAGGGAAGCATTGTTAAAATCATAAATAAGAATAAATATTGTACATTTGCGTGTAACACTGCAAATGGTTCCGCAGTTCGGTTCGAAAGTGCGAATTCACGTTAGAAAGTCGGATGGTTAAAAAATAAATATCTTTTGGACGCTCGTTCGTAAGTGCGAATGTCCACAAGTCGTGCGTTCGTAAGTCGGAAACTTCGTGTATAGGCGGTCGTGACTTGTGAGCTGTGCAACCCCGATGTCGCACCTTTCGACCATGGCACCATCACACGTCAAAAAGAACATGTCTTCAGGCATGATGTCCCTCATCTGAAACGAGACGTAGCACAGACTGCAGTTGGGGTGTGCATTCAAAGGGTGGCACGCGTCACTTGGGAATGACACCCCATTATACCATGAGCAGGTTCACAATATTGTCCTTTATTTGAAAGGATATGATATGTTTGCTTTTGTAACTTGCTAACCCACTCATACTGGACATCTGTGAAAAAGACTTTCATAGCTCATCGGATTTCTTCAGTCTAAATACATATTCTGATTCTGACAAATATATGCCTCGTGACCAAGTCTCTGCAATCTACTCAACCTCTGATTAGCACGGTTGGCTATGTATGAAAGAAGTTCAACATACATGCATACAATGTTGCCAGAAATCAGAAGCTAAGCAGGCCTGAGCCTAATCTAGATTTGAAGTTTTCGTGACTGCAGGGATCCATACTCTTTGGTTCTATCGGTAAAGTCACGTAGGTAGAAAATAAAATAAATAATTTCATTTATTTTTTAATTTTAAAAAAATTGTAATAAAATTAATATTTACTTTATTTTATACCTACGTGACTTTACCGAAAGAACCAAAGAGTATGAGGCCTGAACCTGTGCAATTGCTTGCACATGCACCACAGTAATGTAACCATCACTCCGCGAGAATCAAAACTGCTTATGTACGAAAGAAGTTCAACATACATGCATACAATGTTGCCAGAACTCAGAAGCTAAGCAGGCCTGAGCCTGTGGAGTTGCTTGAAGATGCACCACGGTAATGTCACCATCACTCGACGAGATTAAAAACTGCTGCTGTTGTTAAAATGTGTATCTGTGAATCCTGTGCGCACGTCTGTCCATCCTAGGTGTGCGCGCGTATGGTGTGTTTTACCTCCATCGCCCATTTCGATTCCGTTGCGGCAGACCTGAAAAGAGACGTGCATGTCGATAAGTTAACACTTTATAATAATAAAAACTTGTGGTTTTTAAGCAGTGCTTCTGCACACGATCCTCCCCCCACTACCGCCATCTCCCCCCCCTCCTCTCCCTGCACCTACTTTTGCTTCTGCAAACAAATCGCTACGTGCGCAGATGAATGACCGACAATAATTCTGTGCGTGCCACGCTGCCCAGACTGCCCGAGAGGTACGAGCAGGCGTAATAAAAATATATTTCATGACAAAAGCTACAAACATAATTTGGAAATTTCCTCGTTCCAATAATAAGTGTTCAGCTGTTGGTTTGAGGCAAACATCGCACTGGTAGACTGACTGTATGCCTTCTCTCGAGATAAACCTATATGCAGTATATTGTATACATATTGCAACCACACAGCATGTGTGTCTCTCTGAAGGATAAAGCGAAAAGTGTACATTTTACTATCATTTTTTTCAAAACGACCTCTTAACATTAATCGAAATTGTATGTTGGCGAAAATGAACAAGATTTGCATAATCAAATCTGCAAAAATACAAGCAAGCCCGATCATCAACACAAAACGAGCACAGGCTGGAATACCAAACAACACGCAGACACGTGTACACAGAACTCGGCGTCTGTGCATTATGTAGAAAACCATTAGCAGTTCGTGAAGAATTGAATTATCCTCTTGTCTGGGGTCACCGTCAAATAAAAAATTAAAATGAGTGACTGACAGCAGCGGTGATGTAGTGATAGGCAACCCTTGACAGGTTTCGTCATTCCTAGGACTCATCAGTACGATATAGCCACTAATGCTCCCTGCTGCGATGTCTGCCGATGGAGCCCATGAGCTTGGCTGAATGCCAACATAATTCAAACCTGCAAATGACGGAAACCATTGTTTCTGTTGAGTTGCCATTTTATCATCATTTCCATATTCTAATGTGAATTTCTGCTTTTGTATAAACAGTACACAGTAGACTCTCAATTATCCACGCTAATGATGGGGAGGACAGCCGCGGATAATCCACAAATATCCAGTTTCCGTGGATCTATATGCCAAAAAACACTAATATAGGTATCAATTAAAACTCACAAAATAAATGAGCAGATAAATCACTAAAAATTAAACTGACAATTTTAATTGTTACTCTTTCGATTTAGAACGAATACTAACGATCGACTGATCGATGCACGTGCTCAGCGATAACACTTTCCTGCTCCTGTAGAGAAGAGTCCGCCTACTAAGTGGACAGCAGCGGAGCCACACCACTCAAAATCAATCAAACTCCACCCACTGTTGTAAAGATATGCAACTACTGTATTGTAGAGGCAACCACGTGGATTTGGGATTAACCGGAGCACATATTAATCAGTTTAAGCACGTGGCTTTAATATAAACATTTTCATGAATAACAATGTATAACTATTTTTTGATTATTAATTTGGGCTTAAGGGAAAATCCATGAGTTATTAATTTATGTCAAAATCTGAGGTGCACGGTTAATCCGCAAATTGGATAAACCACACATAGATAATCGAGAGTCTACTGTATAGTAGAACCCCTCTTAACGACAATCATTGTTCCAAACAAAAAGTCATTAAGTGATTTGGCCGTTAAGCGAGTATAGGAAATACAGTACACCATGAAATCAAAAGAGATGTTTCCACTTCAAAGCGCAGCAGACACTGAATGTAAACAATGCCCCAACGCTCATAAATGGACATCGCCGATTGGCAAAGGCCTGCTCAGACCACTTTGGAGCTCGCCGACTGGCCAAAATTGGCGGTCGCGTGCTCGTCGCGAGTCCGTCGTTAAAATGGGAATGGTCAGTAGCGAACACATTGGGCTCTATGGAGGCCCATCATTTAGCGATTAGTCATTAATCGGGGTATTCGTTCAGAGGGGTTCTACCGTATATGTATGTATAATTAAATGACGGGTTCGAGGACCAACCTGACTGGACGGGGCGAGTGCTGCTGTTGGATTGATGTCCTCTGCTTGGAGCTGCTCGTGGGGAGCTCCTCCCTCACCTGGCCACACATCTCGAACGGGTAGCCGGGAGACAGGGAGTTCTTGAGAGACTCATAGCGTCTGGGCGGTGTGGGGTATTCGCTCTCTGGCAGCGCTGCTGCAGGCAGACGGAGAGAAGTAACACAGTGTTCAGAGTGATTATGATGTCCATCTCCGCTCATTTGACCTCAATCACGTTCTAATATCTATGGAAGGAGAGCCGGAAAACAAATGAAACGCACGTTCATCATAAACGACTCAATTGACCTACTGCTGATTATAAAAGTTGGAATTCATGACAGATTTAGGCTAAATAAGGTCCATATTTGTCTCGCCATTTTGACATTTTTCATGACATTCAAGGTCCCACTGCCCAGAAGCCATTTTGGGAAGGAAAGCTGTGATTGGCACGCTGTCAAGCCGAATGTATTACCTGAGTCAATAAACTATTAAGCTATTAAAACTATTTTTCTTTAATTTTACCAGGTAAGGACCACTGAGCTTTATAACTCTTTTTCAGAAGCGACCTGGCCACAAATGATAGCTCAACGAAGTGGCTTATCATGTGGAAATTTCAAGCAACCAAATACTCTAAGCGCATGTTTCTAAATGTGGAGAGAAAACTCTGAAGACCCGGAGAACAATCCACGGGACCACAGAGAGAGAGACATGCAAACTCCAAATATATAGCAGGCGTCAGGGTCGAGATCGAACCTACGACATCCTGTATAGCAGGCGAGGTAGTTAACATATCGCCACCATGGCACCCATGGTAAATCAGTTCGCCCCTATACAAACAAAACACATCTTTGCTACTTTCTGCGCTCATTGTGCTTCACAACATTAAAGCTGCAATGGAAACAAATATTTGTAGTCGACATGAACAGTATCAACACTATTACGTACAAATGCTGCTCTGTTCACGCCTTATCTCCCGTTGAAACGGCTCACTTGACAGTCGTACCCGGTACAGGTATGTGCCGATTGCTGGACTGTGTGAAGTCACACACGTGGTTCTGAAACCGTGGTGAAAAAACCAAATGGGACATTTCTGTTGTATAATTTTTTCTTCCACATGCAAATCTCAATAAAAACTCAATCTTTTGCCGAATGCTACACCAAATGGTTTTCACAGAATATATTTATGAGACTTTGTTAAAGTCACAATACAGTACGTGGCTTAAGAGATCGTGGTATGGTGGGAATCCGTGGGCCCAAGTCACGTTCTGTACAGCCCATTTGCCAACCCACTGCTGGATGAAGTCGTCCTCATGTTGCGTCAATCGTGGGGTTGTTTAACCATACTTCACCGCACTGCATAGCGTGGGTTTGTGAAGGTGGGGACCCAGGACCGTTTCAGATGCCACTCGCCACTGACTGACTTTCGCCATGGCTGGGAATCAAACTCAGGTCACTGGGTTCAATTACGCAGTGGGCAGTGGTGGGGGGAATGCTTCCATTGTTTTTTTTGTACGACATCAGACACAGGTGAATGCTAATATTGCGAGATGCTACCGATTCTACGCGCAATCCGCCACTTTTTGGTGCAATGGTCGCCAAAACGGCTGCACGAATCAGGCCCTGGATGTTCACTCGAGAGGGATGTAGAGGGGATGGGTCATTCCACCGCACCTCTGATTAGCACAGTTGGCTACATATGGTGCAAAAGAAATACAACACACGTACAAACATACCAGAAGACTCCCCAAAGAGTTCACGAAAACAAAAGGTGTTGAGAACCCCTGTCACAGACAATGCGAATGAGTGAGTACACTCTTGGACCTGGTACCTTGAGCTGAGCAGCAGCAGCACCAGCATGTGCCATTGGAGGCATGGCTTGAGTCGTGTGCCACGTCTGAAAAAAATATTAATTGATTTTCGTTTACATTTGTATGACCACATTAGTTAATGATTGATTAACCTTTGTACAACCATCAAACTATGTAAGGCGAGCTCCTCCATGTAATTCCTCTTTATCACAAAGTAGTGTTTAGATTAAGCGTTGAATTTCCTTGCAAGTTAATAGAATGATGAAAATTACAGTCGTTACTAAGAATGCAAAAAATAAAGTGATGCATGGCATGTGCATGATAACGAACACATTTATTATATATAAAATGCCCCGAGGAAATTATTTGCATTTCAGTGAACACTTGCATATCTCTCACCTTCAGAATCATCATCCGGTTCTTCAAAATCACCATTATCTACATTCCAGATACAAGGGATAGCATTCGAGGGCGAGCGTCACGTACAGAATTGTGTTTAAATATGAGTGTGCCGAGTCCTTTCAAGTGTGTATTGGGATGGGCCAAATCCCCATCTTGGTCCCTGGTCGGCATGTCTGTGACTGAAAAGGCACGAAGCACAATCTATGTATAGCCTTGGCTTCTTGTCCGCTTAGTTTGTTGTCCTTCCCCCGCATCTCCGATTAGCACGGTTGGCTACGTAAGGTGTGAAAGAAATTCAACGTACACACTGTACATACGTACATAAGGTGTCAAGCAAGGGCCTTGATCAGATCGTAAATCTTCCTTTAAAAAATATCCTGAAACTGTGAATAACCCAACTAATAATAGATATCCGTTGTAATTCATATGAATACGTGAATCATCCCTCTGGCCTTCGTAACCTAATTGGTTCACAGTGACGAAATCACATTTATTCTCCACAACCCTGGCTGTCGCCTAATGATGCTGGTTGTAATAACCAGCAACATCACAATACTCGAATTGTAAATGTTGTGGGTTTACTCTCCAACACACCGGGATGCCAAACTAGTAACAAATTGTTTTGTTTACGTGTCACATTTATATCTACGCGATCTAACCAAAAAAAACCTCTATGGATAATAATGGTTGCGAAGGCCTACATGTTAATCTCTCTCTCTTGTGTTTTGACTGAACTGCTCTAGCCACATCTCTGTATCAGCCAGCCAATAGAAGACCCAGACATTGGTTTCATCACTACACAGTACATATATACTCAACATTTACATATTCTTTGTGTTAATTATTAACTCTATTTAACTTTTTTTTTTAACCAGGTAAGGCCCACTGAGCTATACAGCTCTTTTTCAGAAGTGACCTGGCCACAAATGATAGCTCAAAGAAGTGGCGTATCACAAGGAAATGTATAGCAGCAAAATACTCTAAACGCACGATGATTCTAAATGTGGAGGGAAAACCCAGAGGACCCGGAGAAAAATCCACGCGACCACGGGGAGAGAGGGACATGCAAACTCCAAATATACAGGCGTCAAGGGTCAGGAACGAATCCATGACCTCCTGCGTACCAGGCGAGGTAGTTAACATCTCGCCACCATGGCCATGACAAAGGAAGCACATCTGAACCATGAATTTTGTCTATATAAACCATATAAAATAACACTATTTTGGGGTTACTCGTCCCCTGCAATAAAGGAATGTGTTTCCTTGCTATGATCAGCACATACGCGTTCCCCTAGCGACGTCATCCCTTTTCCATCCCTGGAAAGAAACTCTCTCTGTGACGTTTCCTGGCGGCAAAGTTGAGCACGTAGATGCGGCAGTAGTTTTCATCATCGAGTCTTTGATGTCTCCGAAATTCACTGGCAAGCCAATCTTTATCTATGCTTTTCCGATTCTCGATCTACTAATTATCCTCGACACTCTAAATGCATTTAGCCGAATGTGGTTAATGATTCTACGGGTCGATGGCTGCACAATCACTCCGGGGGCAGCTCATCCCTGGTTGTGGATTGGGAGACTCTCTCCATTCACAGGAAGTTATGCTCAATAAATATGCAAACCTGGTACTTAGAATCAGAGATCACATTTCCATGTTCTGCTTCAATAATGTTAACGAGAGTTGAGGTACAAGTTACACATTGTTTGTAAGTGAGAAGTGTTTGTAGATGATTAGCGCGCAATGTTGGCAAGATGTTAGCTCCCTCGCCTGGTATACAGGAGGTTGTGGGTTCGATCCCGACCCTGACGCCTGCTGTATATTTGGAGATTGCATGGTCGTGTGGATTTTTCTCCGGGTCCTCCGATTTTTCCCTCCACATTTAGAATCAACATGCATTTAGAGTATTCGGCTGCGATACATTTCCACGTGATAAGCCACTTCGTTGAGCTACTATTTGTGGCCAGGTCGCTTCTGAAAAAGAGCTGTATAGAACAGTGGGCCTTAGCTCATAAAACAAATAAAAATAGTTCCTCGTTAGGTTTACAAACGATGAATGCTCTCTTCTCCGCAATGTACAGTATTACCACCCAACATTGAGCATCTCTCCTGACCCTCGAATGAAGGATTCATCGCCATCATCGTTAACACATTCCTGCGGTGGGAGCTGGTAGGAATGTTGGGTTGCTCGGTCAATGGCCAGGGTCAATGGCGGCGTGGTGTATTCCGCAAATATGCCCGACTGTGAGGGCGGGCACAAGCCGGCGTGAGGAGGTTAAATGTTGAGTATAGCCCCACCCTCCCCACCCAGCCCCTGCACACCCTCCCCACCCAGCCCCTCCCTCCCCACCCAGCCCCTCCCTGCACGACGGACAGAATAATCCCCTGTGGGCTGGTGTAACCAGGAGGTTCCTACCAGTATAATTGTAAATGTTGTGGGCTTTCTCTCCAACACACGGGTGTGCTGAACTAGTAACTAATTGGCATGTATTGTTTACGTAACAAACCTTACTAATTGGCTGTGTTGGGTGGCAGCGGGCTTAACAACACAATTATATTTACGCGATATAATCCAAAGACCACTATTCTGGATCGTTATTATGATTATGATTGTCGTCGTGAGCTCTCTGGCGCTTCCTGTAGTGGAGGCCCTTCCACCAGCAGTGGCGTGAGCATTAACTGTAACCGCAGCGCTGCCCCTGTGCAGTTTAGTCGGTTCACTTTGTTAAAAACCAAGGTGACAACTCGGGATTTGATTCCAATTCGCAAGAGTGACCAGAGTCACCAAAATGGTAAAAGTCAACAACGAACGCACAAGCGCTCAGCATTAATTTTATTTAGAGAGCACCTCTGTTTTTAAAGACACTGTACTCACTGCAGAGAACTGTAGCGACACGACTTCACTCTATAATAGCTGGTGCCAAACTGCCACATGCCCTCCTGCATGGCCTTGTGGGAGCCTCCGTATCGATAAAGTTATAAAAAAAAAATTTCGGTTCCGTTTCGATGATGCAAATGTATGTCATCGGAACAGAATCGGAAGAAAAACGTATGACGTACATGTGCGTACGTGCAAGCGGTTCAGCGTTACGTGTACGTCATCGGAACGGGTAAGGGTCTATTGACCAAATAGATATCAGAGCAACAAAAAAAAAATATGTCAGCAAGTGCGTTGAGTGAGTG
This sequence comes from Entosphenus tridentatus, assembly GCA_014621495.2. Classification (NCBI taxonomy): domain Eukaryota; kingdom Metazoa; phylum Chordata; class Hyperoartia; order Petromyzontiformes; family Petromyzontidae; genus Entosphenus; species Entosphenus tridentatus. Next base: position 1,991,723 of record CM025659.2, read on the forward strand.
TGGGAGTGTAAATGTGTGCTTGACTTACTGGTGCCAAGGAGCTGCAGGCCACCGTCCCTGCTCAGGCTGATGGCAACAGGCCGCTCCACAGACCCGTAGAAACTGTCCACCTCACTCGGGCTGTCGGGCCGACTGCTACACAACACGAAGAACACAATGGGCGACCTTCAGAGCCGTTCTGGTCTATTCTGTTTCACAATGAATCGCGATGGAATATTTTTATTTTTTATTCGTCCTGTTAGTGCACCTATCCGCTAAGCGGCGGGAAGCTCTTGACGATAACCTTTTAAGGAATTACGATTCGATTCGTAGTGAAGACTGAATATGGTTCCCAACAGTTTCGTGCGATTGTTGAGATGATGGAACCAGACATCGTTTCTTGGCTTGTAAAAAATCTACAAATTGGCACAATTCAGTGTCAGCCTGTGAGTCAAGCAGCAATTCTGTTTTTCTTTCATTTTTTTAACCTTAAGTGTTTTTTTCCTCATTTGTTCTATCTCATGTGCAGAGTTTTGTTAATCTAATTAGCCTAAATAAGAACATTTCGAAATACGATTTGAATGAATCGCAATTGATTGATTCTCACTTGCACAATTGAACGTGTTCATAGGCGAGCATCTGATGAGATTTTCATGACAGAATCTATCCGTTGTCATTGCATGGCGAATGTTGTTCTTGGGGGCAGCCAATCAATTACGCATGCCATCCAGTGATGACTCCTGGAATCCCCACGAGAATCCCGGTATTTTGAATGAAGATGCGGGGATCGCCAGTGAAATGGATGAGGTATGTAATGTTTGCGTCGTCTTCGACTTGTCGTGCTTCGGGAGCGTCGATGTTCGCTGGGTAACGTGATGGGAAACACTCTTGAACCCTAAAAACACTGTGGACCAAGAGTACAGCTTCTCCGTAATCCATACCAACAGCAATCCATTCGTGGTACAAAAAAAAAGGTTGCCACTCCATAAATGTTTGAACTTCTTTTCTCTTCATCGCACTGCGACTAACGATGACGCCCAGTGTACTCCTCTCAGTCGCACCTCACCACCTCGGCCCATTTCGCGCCTTTGCTCTGCCAGTCCTCTACCACGTCCACAGTGGGTTATTCAATAGGATTGTTAATCTCGTCTGCCACCCTTCCTCGCACATATAAAACACGTAGGAATAAATATTTTATGTGCTTTTTTTTTTTACAGATGTCTCCAAAAATAATGCGAGTTGATAAAGGAAATGCAACATTATAGATCTAGATTTGAATCTCGATTTGTAGTTTTCGTGACTGCAGGGATCCATACTCTTTGGTTCTTTTGGTAAAGTCACATAGGTAGAAAAATAAAATAACATTATAGATATTTCCTATTTGTCGTCTCAGCGATGGTCTGTGTGAAACTGTAAATGTATCTCTTACGTGTCTGTGTGGAATACCTGCTGCTCTTATAGAACTCGGTGATGATACACTGCTCCTTAATTTCATTCCTGATGGCTCCCATCCACTTCTGCAGAAAGAGAGAGGATCGATGAGGTAAAGGAGTGAGAGTCGGTGCACGAGGCCTGTGATGATTGCGGGAATTGATTTTTGTGCTCGGTTGTCCTTCCCCGCACCTCCGATGAGCACGGATGGCTACGTACGGTGAGAAAAAAGTTCAACATACACACTGTACATACAGTGGAGTGATGCACAGCAGCGGTCATCAGCCCTGGACAGAAACAGCTTCGACGTCACTCTCCGATGTGTTTTCGACGTTTGTACTGCGTGCCGTCTGGAGTGTTGTCCGACGGGTCACGCTCTGTGCGGGGAGCTTCTCCTGGGAAGTGAAGAAGCTCCCGGGTACGAGGAGTGAACCGTTCGGACGTCGTGCCGCACGACGCAGTCGTATAACTTAAAGAGTGGTTTTCCCCTCGTGGTTGAACAATTGGCACAACTGTGTATTTAAAAAAAGAATTTGTGGCCGTCTGGCAATAAGTTAATTAACGTGTCAAAACTTACACAAACGTGTGTACCCTTGAACAGTGCCTGTTCATCGTCGTGAAACGGATCAGTAACGTGAACTCAAATAGGGAACAAAGCTGAGAAGTACGCAGAAAAAAACGTGGAGATATCAAATTCTAAGAATTACATTGAGGGGGCAGAAAGAGGAACACGTGCATCGGAGAGCGAACACACATTGGAGGAGACATCTTATTGGGTGTTATGAAAGAGTAAGAGGGCTTGGGCAGGACTCATCGCGAGAGGGGGATGATTACCGATGGATAAAGCTGGTGATGCGACTGGAAGCCCGAGAAGATAACAGCAGAGGTCGAATAATGAGATCAGCGCGTACGCAGAAGTTAGATGGATTCCATCATCGCAGAATCATGAGATTAACTATTCTATTTGCTCAAACTAAGCCAAACTATTTTAATTTTATCTTATCAAACTAAAACAAATTATTTTTATTTGACCAGGTAAGGCCCAATGAGTTTTAATAGCAAATTGTCAGAAGCTACCTGGCCACAAATAATAGGTAAACGAAGTGGCTTATTATTTCGTGGACATTTATCGCAGCCAAATACTCTAAACGCATGTGGTTTCTAAATATAGAGGAAAGTAGAGGACCCGGAGAAAAATTCACACGACCACGGGGAGAGAGACATGCAAACTCTAAATATACAGTATTCAGGGTTGGGATCGAACTAACAATCTCCTGTATACCAGGTGACGTAGTGAAGATATCGTCACCTTGGTGGAGGCCTTTGTCCAGAAGTGGACAAATAACAATGATCTTAAATTACTTCAAATATGTAATATTATACCTCATATTTCTACCTGATATCCCTACCATCGCGGTAAAAACACATTTCCCAAAATAAATCACGCAATGAACATACACGAATAAATCACAATTAACAAACATTGCTTCACAACATAAGCATATAAGCAGCTGTATCAGTTGATTAAAACCGAACACAACCCATCCTATTACCTCATTTTGTTAATATATGTCCATATTTAATATTATCTCTGGGATGTCTAGCGTGTCCCTGTAGCAATGGTTAAAGGTGCAGTCCTGCAATTGCTTGATGACACCACTGCTGGCAGGAAGCTCTCGAGACGCTGTCCCCAATGTGATGCTGTGCTCTGCTGTCACTTTGCTGACCCAGCACAGCCTTTGCAACTCTCATCTGTCTTCTTATCCGGTTACATCATCAGAACTGAACTCCACGAGTGAGAAAACAGATGAGCTGACGATACGTCTCTTTCCCATGAATGTCTCTCCAAGTAAACTAAAAAATATATATTTTTTTTCACAGTACATCAGCCCCACAGTCTTCCAGGAGCGCAATAATCTCAGCGGCATTGATTCAATACGAGCAAACTCTCGACTGGGCTGATGAGTTGTGTAAAAATACTTAGATTATTTTAAATTTACAGGGAAATACAGATATTTTTTTATGGATGCATATAGTCTGCTTATCTATTTTGTTATTTATATTCTCCACAGAATCGCAAGTGCTTATTGTGCGACACCAGTGAGAGAGAGAGACGGACTAGGGAAGACAGGGTAAGGCCCGTCCCTCACCTTGCGTTCCTCTTCATTCGCTGCCGAGAAGTACCACTTGCGTCGATTCTTGCACATGTGCATCACCTTGAAAGGATAGATGGCGTGGGAGCCAAACTCCTCTGGAGCGCGGAGGACTCTGCCACATGCGCACGCACCGGACCAGAAAATGAGACACAATTCACAGACACAATTGCAACAAATGTGTATTCATTGTTTGTCGACACCACACGAATTCCTCTGCCTCTCCGCTGCACAACTTAAGCCTTTGTTGAGGCCGTGCTGAGCCAACCTGGAACGGCTGGCTCAGGAGGTGCCCAGGTTGTTTTTCCACTGCAGAAGGAGAGCCGTGCCGCTGGCGTCACTAACGATGAATGGAGCGGAAGACGCTTTTCTGTGACGCGGTGGGATCTTACCAATCTTACAAATTACAGAAAATCTACCACTCAGTACCCCCACCCTCCCAAGCACATTCTCCCCACCCACCCACACCTTGCACCTCCAACCTGCAGAGCCCCAGAGCCCCCCCCCCATCCTGCAACATGCATGCATTCTGATTGGCTGCCCCCCAAGTGGTGGCCAGCACGTGGGAGGGAGAAGGGTCGTTTGTGGCAATGTGCAGCAATCATTAAGACTGTCATAGCCCACTGATGTCTCATGCAATGGGCCATGTAATTTTGTTTTATTGTAACTAACATGAGCCCGGCACAAAGCACAAGTCCCCAGGGCTCAGTGCTCCTGGGGTATCAAGTAAGGAGGAAAAATTGGGCTCAATGCCCCACCCAGGTGGCCACCGTGAGCAGCAGCATGAGAGTTTATATGGGAGGGAAGGATGGGGAGGGGATAATAAAAGTAAGGGGATAAAGGGAATGGGAGAGGCGGGGGCAATGAGCAATGGCATTTTCCCTACCTCTGACCCTGCCTTGCCAGGTTTATATATATATATTCTCGTAAGGCTACCAATATCCAGGTATGGCTCCGACTTGTCACGGTAACTTGCCAGCAAAAAAAACACCCGCACCTTAAGGTCCATGCGGTGGTACGGCACTAATGTGCCAGTAGAAATGTTGCATTTGAACACTATTGACGGAAAATAATACAGTAATTTGCTGCCTGTGCAACAGGCAGGTGGGCTAAGAGTGAGATCCAGGGCAATGCCTAGGTTCATTCAGAAAACACACGCAAAAACATTATAATGTTATATTATTAATCCCACGCTCGAATCAGCTGATTTAAACCGAATAACAACACATGATGGAAATCCTAAAGAGTTGAGGCAGTGGCACAAAATAATGTTAAAGAGTGGAGCCCGATAGAAGTGGACTACAGGGCCTGGTTTTATAATCGGACAGCATTGTGGGTGGGTGAATCCGAGTGGCTGGTGCAGTGTGGCTGGGTGGGGTGAATCCGGGGGGGGCTGGTGCATTTTGGGTGGGTTGGGTGAATCCGGGGGAGCTGGTGCAGTGTGGGTGGCCACTGCACAAGAAGCTGTGAGAAAGCTGAGCTGGACGGGTTTTGGAAAAGGTTATCAGATTGCGGTTTGTTGAGCCTGAAACCCAACCACTCGATGCGGTCAAGACATGTACAGTGTAATGCAATATTATTTAAGAATTCCTAATACCATGTCTGGATCAAACATAATTTGGGCTACATTTTTGACATTATAATGTTTGTACAATTCATGGCTAAGGTGCGGGAAAAAAAGTATAATTTAAGGAAAGATCATCAAATAAGGTGGGACAATACCACACCTAAAAAGTTGTGTTTACATTTTTATTTCAATGTATTCATAAATCTACCAAAAAATGTAAATAGCAATACTGTATAAAGAGCCACAAACCAAGAATATAATTGTAGTGTTTCAAGATGGGGTGACTCGGTTTGCACGGTGACGCGCCTGGGCCCTTCTCAGCCTCCTCCGCCCCGTTGCGAGGGGGAACATTTATTTTTATTAACATGTTTTATTGTCATTAAAGATCCCAGGATACAGTGTGGATTTCAACAATAAGGGGAGAAAAAAGACAACAGACGACGTGTAACGAGCCAGGCACAATGCACCCTCAAGATTAGCGATCAACCAGGGGCGTCTGGGCTTGCTGCCCTACCGTGGTCGGGGTGACGATCGGGAGTGGTGCATTTCAGGGGGACGAAGATGGAAGAAGGGGCAGGTGAGGGTGGAGGAGGAAGAACGTAAACAGACAGAACCAGAAATAAAATAACATAAACGCAATGTCCACGTTTGTCTTTCTTGTTTTCTCCAAAGAGCAACGGTTACCACGTGTTAACGAAGATGGAGTAGGTATCCAGAGTCTGTCCCTTCTCCCCGGACCCCCCATTTTTCCCGGCTATTCGTCCTGGGTTTGTGGGGGGAACATTTTGAAGGCTCTGAATTTCCTAGCTTTATTGCAGTGTGCAATAGATACCGCTTGGTAGCAGTGGCCTCTGTTTGGCACCACTTTCCTTGGCCACTGCACAAACAGTCGGCTTTTATTCAACCGCGTCTCCTTTGATTTCAGACCTTTGTGTTCTATGGATAGTGAAAATGAATTACTCAGCAGGTCCCTAAACGGATCGTGCCAACGGTGTTGACATCTACATTGAGTTCCATCACAGTTCTTCTTAACGTGTCAATTACACCAAATAATGTGCCAAATTATTGTAAAGTTGCTCATTTGTGTCTTCTACATGAAGGCTGTAAACGAACCAAATGATGACACGAGCATCAGTTATGTGCATTTTGTTAAAACTGCTGGAAAATCTAAGAAAAAACTATTTGTTTCTCGTATGGGGGCAATATTAAACTTTTCTCAAAACAACCAGTTTTGGGGCAGAGACACAATACAATATCGACCACTATGGAAATTATCAATTATCGCTCTGGCTTTTTATATGCAAAAGATAACATAGCTCTCTCCTATGTGTTTCTGCTTCAGTTTAAACAGCCGTACAGCAACTACCCGAAAACATAGAGTCGTAAAAACGAAATATTTTGAGCCGTCTAATTTGATTTATGAGAGAAAACCTTTGCCATGGTAGATCATCAGATTCTGAACCTCAAGTCTGGAAAACCATGGCATCAGCTCTTGTGTCACATGTCATGATGAGTACTGCAAGATCCGACCGTGTCCGTCTAGTGCTCGCTGAGCTACATTGGCTTCCGGTTACTGAACGAACACATTATAAGGTCGCACTCATTATACACAAAGTGCTTGCCACAAATCAACCACACAACCTTGCTGATCTCGTCAAGGAGCATAAACAATCACGAGAACTGCGGTTATCCTCACAGCGGCTTTTGGCTAGGCATCGAACAAAGACAGTCACTGCATCGTGCGCTTTCAGGTGCACTTCTGCGGCCGTCTGGAACATTCTTCCTTCCGATGTTAGGAAGCCACTGGGACTATGCACTTTTAAATCATCTAGAATGAAAACTCATTTCTTTAAAACTGATTTTGGTGTTTAGTTTGTTTTTCTTTCCCCGCACCTCCAATTAGCATGGTGTGAAAGAAGTTCAACATATACATGCACACCACCGTTCTGATACTGCCAACGAAATAAAAGCTCGGCCATGGTAGGCCATTCATCCATGTTCCAACGAGCTCCAACCCCGCTTAAGTTCCAAAATACAACACAACCAAGGTGAGGGTGATATGATTAGGTATGATGCAGAGAGACACGTACCTGTTGTACCCTCGCAGGGAGAAGGCTCCCTGCGGGTAGACGGACGAGCAAGACTTGTAGTAGTAAATGCAGCCACGGTACAGAACCGTGAATCTCAGTTGCCCTGCATTAGGGGGAAAAAGATCATGCCGGTTAATTTAATTCCACCTCGGTTATATTGATGGCTCTTATATGGTGTAACCAATTGGCTTTTTGTGTCACTGAAGGAACTCAGATCTCAAAATTTGTTTAGGAAATGGTCTCATTTGGGCAATGTGGTGTGGAGTGAATTCGAGCGAATCTGACTAATACTGGAGAAGATAAATGGGGGTTATGCTTCCTATAAGTAGAGAAAGGATGAGGTGTGGTGGTGAGGATGACCAGTCTGGGTGATGATGCGAGTCTCATTGTAGTGCCTCTGCTTTACCCGAATGGGTTTGTGACAAGACAAAACGATGCACAATTGAAAAATGCAATGCATATACAGTATTAAAAATTGTATCTTCAGTGGCATGCAAAGCACACAACATCCTACTCAGTGCAGTGTTCATACCCGTCCCATCCTTTGAACCCGTGGCCCCAGTGAATCCGAAAGTACTTCTGGTGGAGTCGGTATAGATATAACACGACCCTCATTATGTAACGAGGGATTATATTGCTTTCAATTTGAAATACTGTTTTCCACACACCATTTCACATACAGTTACATATTATAAGATATAGTTTTAATAAGAACAAACAAATGCATTTGCTTGGAAAGTCAAAAAACTAAAACGAGAGATATTTGCATTCAAGCATTGAATGTCTTACTACAAAAATTGTTTTTCAATCAACATGTTTATTATATTCTTGCAGCTTCTGCAAAATATATACACATCCCCTTTGCACGTTCTAATCCAGCAAAATGCTGCCGCTTGCTTGTAACATGCGCCTACGGGGAGAGGAAGCGAGCGTGGAAAAAAAATTGTGGAACAGGAAATTTCACTCTGAAGTGACCACGGGGGAACGAGGAATAGTGATGGGCGGGCGTGTGTGGGGGGGGTCAGGGATGTGGCGTACATCGGTTGAGGGTGAGAGAAGATTCGGCCTTCTTGTGAAGGTATCCGAACGTGGTGGCGTCCCCCGGCATCGTGAGCAGGTGCTGCGCACTGATGTGGCGCAGCGGGATGGGCCATTCAGGCCGATTGGAAGCCATGCTGTTGGAAATACACAAAAGATCAAGGTCACCGGTATAGAGGATTTAACAAGACTGTTGGGGGATAGTGCTGTTAGCGAGCCACCTATGAAGGCCGGCACGACACACGAGCAGGGTGGGTGGCTAGCACGACGCCCGGCCGCCTTTGTCTCCCTAGTGGCGATGTTTACACACCATACCAGCTACTCATTTGAGGCTGCATCGACCTAGGAAAAGTCCAGGAACGGTTCAGATAATCGTCACTGGTGTTGACCGTGAGCGGGAATCAAACTCTGGTGCTTGGATTTGTAGTGCAGCGCACTAACCGCTACACTACACAAACAGCCACTTCGTTGATAGCTCAACGAAGTGGCTTATCGTGTGGAAATTTATAGCAGCCAAATACTCTAAACGTGTGTTTCTAAATGTGCAAGGAAAAACCAGAAGACGTGGAGAAAAATCCACGCGACCATGGGGAGAACATGAAAACTCCAAAAATACAAGTATCAGGGTCGGGATTGAACCGATGACCTCCTGCATACCAGGTGAGGGTGTTAACATCTCGCCACCGTGGCACCCCAGTTAGAATGATGGTAATGCACATATATTGATGTGTTTTGCCTATTTTTACCTACCCATCTCTTCTCGATACAGAATGTTTCAATTAAATTCATTCATTTTGGATACAAATGAAGTGCAAACAAAAATGGCCAATGGTGTGCTCAACCAACAGACAGGGTCACCAAGGATCTCCAAATAACAAAATCGAATAAAATGTTTTTACATTCAGGGAGAGGCACGTGAGATATAATGTGGCCTTACATTTGCCTTAAGTACCGCATCGCCAATTGTTACGATTTGGCTAATAAGCCTCCACCAGAGGGTTCCTATTATACAGTGCAACAAGTACTGTATTTCCGATCACTCCACGTGTGAGCACATACGTATGCACCTCCAGTAGCACGGTCTCGCACTTCCAATTAGCACAGCTGGCTACATAAGGTGCGAAAGAAGTTCAGCATACATACATGCTCATTAATATAACTTTCCACATCTTGGTTTTCCCAAATTACTCCCTTCGAAGCTCGAAATAATTTTTAAAATTTCACTGTTAGCTTGTTTTACTCACCCTCATCCCTAAATGTGACCACATTCATTCCATGACTCGAATCCCATCACTGGCTCCCAAACCAATCCTGTACCAACTTTCAGATCATTTTCACTGTTTTCAAGATCGGCCCCATCGACTCACCCCAACAAGCCAAGGCCTCTGGGTTGACAAGAATTTCGGCGGCCTACAGTCGCCTTAATCTAGCTCCTGTGGAGGGCTTCTCAACGCTTCAAACCTTGCCCGTGACCCCCACTGATGTCCTCTTCTTCCCCCCTCCTACAAAATAAATAAAGTTAATTTGGGGGGGGGTGTCAACAATTTTTGGAGACCTTATGGATAAACTTTTTACCCTCACATCTGGGGGGGGGGGTCCTCTCTATCTCTGTGATTAAAGCATTCGGACAAATGAAACGACCAGTTTTTATAATAGAAAGCCCCCAGTCAACCTTTGTTCAGGGAATGGTTTGGAATTCCTTTCACCTGCTGTCGATTCACTGCCCCTGCTCAGGTCTAAGCTCAATGCCTATGTCTTGTGGTCTGTATGTGGCTGACTGTCCCTTCTCGTTGGTGCATGTTATTAGTGAGATGTTTGGCGTTCCGGATGACCTGCAGTTTAGTTGTTGGGAGGTTTGAGAAAATTACAGAGGAAAAACAGGGAGCCAAGTATTAGCAGATGCCAGAGATGTTAAGGTGAAGTGAGGAAAACTTGCAGTTTTAAGAGATGTGGGGAAACAGTGCGGGATCAGCGACAAAATTTAGGTTTTTTGAAAAACTGAGTATTTTGGCTGCGTTTGTCATGAAATGTGTGGCGGGAATCGTTACCGGGAGATTTTGTTTTTTTTTGCCAATGAAGAGGACTGTCTTTAGGGACAATTAGTTGGATAAAATAGCTGTTAATACGGGTTGAGACAGAATCAACGCAGGTTGAGCGGGTAGGCAGTAAGTGAGCTGTGGTTGGAATCACAACAACGACGGTTGAGCTAAGTGGGAGGTAAAGGAGGTAAAGGAGGAACTGAGGTTAGAACTGTGGGTGGCACCATCATTTTGTAAATATTGAAGCTAAACTGGCTCCTCGGGGGAGGGGAGAGGGAATGCGGGCAGCCAGGGGGCCGGCAATTGGTGACGTTATTCTCCTCAGTGTTGTTCGGTAGGGAAAACGCATCTTCTACAAATACGTACCGTATGTTGAATGGTACCTATACACAGAGGCATTGCGTGGAAGGAGCAGAACGGGCAGCTGCATTTAACATGTGCACGACACAAGTTCTGTGCTCGAGGTCACGTCACTTCTTTTATGGAATCATATAAAACCTAACTTGTTATGGCAGAGTCTATCCTTCTTGTGTCAAGTGGAGCCCACCCTAGCAGTGTTGGAGCTCCAAGGGACAACACTACTCAACGGCGCATTGCATTTTAATGTAGACTTAGATGCTACTTTTGGGGGTGTTTTCACTCTTTGTGTATTGTCGGGGGCCACACGAAAGGCCACCAGGGGCCGCCAGTGGCACGTGGGCCTTGCAATGAAGAACACTGAAGTAGGGACTCGTTCCTTGCAGATAATCCCCTTGCACCTCACCATCTCTACACTGTGAAATGGCGGCCATGGTGCATTCCTCCACAGCTATCACACTTCCGGCACACCCTTCATCAGTATCCTTTTCCCAACATCCTCTTCCCTTGCTTCCAAATTAAGCCTTCCAAAACCCGGGAACTGGTCGCGCACAGCTAGAATCCAGAACCATTGAAGGCGATGGTTGGTGGATGACACAAATTTGTGAAGCTCCACTCTGAGCTAGTCAGGCACTTTATGACCGAACAACAAGTCGATTACATTTCTATCCATACGTGGAATGAGCGCCACCCCCCTGCACACGCGTAGGTTTCCACAGGTACTCTAGTTTCCTCCCACGTGTATAAATACTCATTGATGGAGTTGAACTGACATCTGATTGTAAACCGGGTGTGGCTGCCTTCCCACTTGTCTGTGGTTTACCTCACCTCTGAATCACTCTCTTGAGCGTGAACGAAAACTGTGCGAGTTACAAATTCTAAGTTTACGACTCTTCTCGGCTTTCCACAATTAGCCACCTCATGCAGTGACACCCTTATTAGTCAGTTTAACACGTAGGCTTTCACGACCAATATCATCCATAATATATTTACGTGATCTAACCCAAAAAAAACCTGTATATTTATGCGATCTAACCAAAAACCATATATTATGGGCCCTTATTAGTCATCCAAAGCCTCATTCTCCCTCACAAAAATTGAAGAGTGAAAATGCTTCCTTGTTCAACCAAGCCAGCAAGGTTGACTACGTACGGTGTGAAAGAAGTTAAATAAAAATACACATACATACGGTTATTGGATGACACAAAAACAGTGGCTCTGCTCCCAGCGGTGGATTTTTATCGTGCTTCTGGCCGGGGGTATTTAACGCATAGAACAACCATTGTTATCGCACCTCCAATGAGCACGGTTGGCTACGTACCACGCGAAAGAAGTTCAACATGCATACACATACATCCAATCAACAAAAAGGTACTCATAAAAAGTGATGAGCCAGTTAAACTCCATCTACGATGTGAACTCATGGCCATTCGTGTTTGAGTCAGGCCCTGTAACCATCTCACCCACCACACTCAGCACCACCACATTCAATCCCCCACCAAACTTCTTCTTCATCTGGGGATATTGATGATTGCAGCGATACTAACCCTGATTGTCTGCCTGCATAGATGGCTCAGCGCAAATGCGTCACACAACGAGGAGACACAGTGTCTATACATGTGTAGTGACATTGCGGATGTCACTGTGTAATGCCGGCTCTAGAGAGGCACGGCGTGCGGTGTTGCGACATCGCAGACACCACTATGATGTGGGTGCAGTACCGGCCCTAGAGGGGCTCGTTGAGCGCTGACTGACAGCGCTGGATGGCACCACGCTCGGCGTGCAGTGCCGACCCCTACAGGATGGGGTGTCAGGGTGTTGGCCAAGGGAATGGGGTTACTATAGGCCATGGCACTCTGGTTGACCCAAGAAGACACGTGACTGGTAAAGTCTACACAGGGCCCCCAGGTGGGGGCTAGGGGTGGTCACGTGTCAGGGTCGAGATCCTGCTCAAGGGTTCGAGAAGGTGGTCGTGGCTAAGGGCGGAGCCGGCCACGCCACAGAGGATATAAGCCGGGTCCCTGAGAGGGACCGGTTGCTATTGTTCATCCTGAAGAATCTACGTTCTATGTTCTACGTCTTACAAGAGTCACCAACACGTGGACCGTGACCCAAGCTAGGGTCCGGTCCGTCGTAGCTAGTTCCGGTGTAATTAGTGCAGTTAGCCTGGTGATCCACCACCATAGGTTGTCATCTTGTTAAGGGGTAGTACCCTGTGTGTTGGTTTTAATAAATGTGTTGCCTCGAAGAAGCACGTCTGCGACTCAGTTGAACTCACTACACATGTGTCGTGGAGTAACACGCGTGGGGGTTTGCAAGCGGTGTGCACGCATGGACAGTGAGGTCGCATCGGGGCGAACAGGTGCAGAGAGCAACGGAAAGGAGACGGCCAATTAAGATGCATAGCGGTGATTGGCTGGCTGCAAATGCAGGCGGCTAATTAAGATGCATAGCGGTTATTGGCTGGCTGCAAATGCAAAATGCAGGCGGCTAATTAAGATACATAGCAGTGATTGGCTGGCTGCAAATGCAGGCGCGGAACAGGCGCCAAGTTGACGGGAGATTGAGGCGATAGCGGTGGAAGCCACGGGGGGGAGGTCGCCGGCTGAATTAATGAGTTAATAAGGAGGGGGATATAAATGAGAGCATGGGGGAGAGAGAGTTGAGTTGGTCGTAGTGAAGACAAGAGGAAAGACGAGAGAAGTCCAAGGCCCCGCTCTCTACACCTCGCCCTCTCCAGCGGTGATGGCTTAACCCCCACTGGAGGCAAGGGCGAGGTTGGAGAGGCGAGGGTAGAAAGGCTAGCAGTGGAGAATCTAGCAGAGTGTAGCGGTAGGTTAGCAGTGGAGAAGCTAGCAGAGTATATAGCGGAAGGTTAGTAGTGGAGAAGCTAGCAGCAGATATAGTGAGAGGCTAGCAGTGGAGAAGCTACTCAAGTGTAGAGTAATAGGTAGGCTAGCAGTGGAGAGGCTAGCAGAGTGTACGATGGGAAGCTATCAGTGTGTCGTGGTAGGCCAGCAGCGGAGCGAGCGAAGCGTGGCAGGCAGGCTAGCAGTAGAGAGGCTAGGAGAGTGAGAGAGCAGGCTAGCAGTGGAGAGGCTGAGAAAGAGAGAGCGGAGCGATGCTGGCGAGGAGCGTATCTGGGAGAATCACGACGGAGTTGCGAGGGGTGTCGAACGTGTGGAGTTCTGTTCAATAAAAAGTGACACAGGAGAAAAAGAAGTTGTCCGCGTGAAATACAAACACTACACATGCAATGACAGCCTGTTCGACCGTACTCTCATTATTGAAGCAACAAATACAGAACCGAACCATTGCAGACACATTCAATGTAAAGACCTGTAAAATCTGGTACAGTCATACTGTATTTGTTTACTTGATAATCATCAATGATTCAACCCCAACCCTGGATGGAATGTATTGTGGCTGAAGATTTCCGAAATGGAAACTTTACACAACCCCCATTATTGTGCCAATGCTTAGAACCCATGTTTCCTCTGCTGCAACAGCAGCCAGTCCCATGGCAGAGATGAGTCGTGGGAGTCCCGCCAGGGTCGTGGTGCCACGATGTCCTGGCCACCCACAATGCCCGTGGTTAGGGATGACACATTTACACCCACACATCCCGATATCTACACAATATTCAGAGACACATTTACACTCACACATCCCGATGCCTACACAGTATTCAGAGACATATTTACACCCACACAGCCCGATGCCTACACAGTAT
>CM025659.2:2006119-2047271 GCA_014621495.2 Entosphenus tridentatus
CAGTATTCAGAGACACATTTACACCCACACAGCCCGATGCCTACACAATATTCAGACACATTTACATCCCACACATCCAGATGCCTACACAGTATTCAGAGACACCCCCCCACCCGTACTTTACGGACTGTTGGGGCAAGTGCTGTTAGCGAGTACCTATGACGTTCGGCACAATACACGAGAGGGTTCTTGGGCAGCACCACACCCGACCGCCTTTATCTCCCCAGTGGCGATGTTGACGCACCACACAAGGTACTCGTTTGGGGCTGAGTCGACCTAGGGGAGACCCAGGACCGGTTCAGAGAATCATCTTTAACTATGACGATTATAATCGTCACCGGTGTTGGCCGTGGCCGGGAAAGTTCGAAGCAAAGCGCGCTGACAGCTGCGTGACTCACCGCTCCACACGCACGTGGCGTTCAGCACGCACGTACATACACACGCACGTACACACACGTACATATACACACACACGCACGTACACATACGTACACACGCGCGCACGTGTTTCCAAAAGAAACTTGAACTGTGCCGTGACCGTCACAATTCATCCTCATGACGGCATCACTGAAGACGAGCTTTATCTCTTTTACACGCTTTTATTTAACTCTGTTGTTGTTGTCGTATCCTCAAATCTTGTAACTCAATTTTAACCCACTTCCCAATGTGGTATCGACTGCAAACTTGGTATACTTATATCATACTGATGACAATACTATATTCTATCATACAAAATAAAATATATATATTTTTAAACATTATTTTTATATGTTATGTTTCGGCTTGGGTCTAATTGTCCACGTCCAAACGGACGTTGGCTGTAAATCACCACGGTCCCGTACGTTATGGCAAGCTTTGCGGCCACTTCCTGGAGTCGTGGAGTTCTGCCATTACTCGTACATTTCATTAAAGCGTATATTTTTTTAAGTATTTTAAAATGTTACTTACTTACGATGTTTTCATGAACGAAGTTTCAACCTCGTAATGAACAATCTAGCAGCAGCACTCTGAACGTGGGTCGGGATGGTACATACACACCGACATATCCCGGGCAGCAGCACGCTGAACGTGCTGACATTCAACATTGTGGATGATCTAAAAACATGTTTTATTTGGATTGCTCCACAGATGCAGGTGGAGCTACGTTTTACATTCCTCACTGCAGACAAGATGAGCGCATTGGCCTGCCCTGTCCGTTTGTGATGCACCATGGTACGTAACTGTTACAATTACACGTTTTGCTAAATATTTATTGATTCAATTGTTGCATTGCTCCGTAGGTGCTTGCTTCATAGAGAACCTGCAGGCATTATACATTCTACGTGCTCTTAAATTAAAGTCGGGGCGACCATTATCCGCAGCATGTGTATATAGTCCACACAACGGAGTGAAAGTGCCATTAATCCGTTATGCTGCACCGAGTCTCCAGATGCTTTCCTTAGGAGGGTTTTGCAATGTGAAGTTTGGTCAATTCCAGTACTGGGTGTGTTTTCACGTGTGAGGAAACTGGCCCACAGGGGACAATACGCAATGCTCTGTCCAGACGGGTTCGTGAACACCACTTGCTACATTGCCATCTCCCAGCCACAGCCCTACCTACAGTGGAAGTTGAGAGCTTCAAAAATATCGACACGATCCCACCAAACTTTGACTCCAAAGAGCTGGATCACAGGCATGCGTCACCATAGAACTAGACAGTATTGTGATAGAATGTTGAGTGGTGGGATTTTTTTGTGTGCGTCCTTTAGTCTCTGTAACGACTAATACTAAACAATGTTCCATGAACGATACCATTGATTTGTGGCGACCATGTGACTCACGTGGCAGAGCGCTGAGCTAACACTGCCGAGCACCTAGGTTCGAATTTGGAAAACTGTCCATGGTTAAAGCAGGTTCTCAAGTTCTAGCGAGCGAGATGATGGCCTCAAGTTTGGTCACCAACGACTGCACGTAACATTATTTTACAATAGGTCCTGGACTTAATTTGACTAAATTCCAGCTAAGGATTTTAAAATATATGTTTAACTGCCATGCATCGAACGTGTGGATAAGAGGTCACTCGGGGTTTCAAATATAGTGATAGGATATCTATTTCCGTGAACCGTTCTCTCACAAACGGGAGATGAACAGCTCCGATAATGCTGAATCGATTCTTTGTCGAGCGATATAATTTTTCATGAGCACAATTGAGATGAATATTTTGGAGGTGATACATTAAAAAAAAATAGAATTGTGAAGTAAACGCTGACTCCTGCAACTTAATAGATGCAAATACTTAATAGGAAAACGTAGTTTATTTGCAAATCAAATCGTGGTTTCTCCAGCCTCCATTGATTCCAATACAAAATAAAGAATTTAAAAACTCTTCTAATAATTAGTTTCGACATGTACGGTTTTAATCTTCAGGAAAACATGAAACTTTCCGTAGCATCTGGAAGATCACAATAAGCGTATGAGTCCGCACGTATGTACGTATATATGTTGAACTTCTTTCGCACCTTGCGTGCTAATCGGAGGTGTGGGGGAAGGACAACCAACTAAACGCAAAAAGCAGTTCTAAAAAAAGATTACACAATATCGACATCATAAAGGTGATGCACACCTAAAATTATGTGTTTCACTTTCAATTTCCCTCACTTATTACCCCGTTATGCTAAATTGCATGTCCTAGTATTCTTCCTAACAACATTTTGCAATGTAATTTTGCCTTATTATACCATTGGGCATTACGTTCAATAAGGCACGTAATTTATACAGTATTTACGTATCTGCTAAAGTCAAATACTTGGAATATTCATTTAATAAATTTATATGCATTATTATACCCTAACTTTATGCATTAAGCTATCAGGCACAGTGAATAATGTGTCAAATACTTCCTGTGCTATATATATACACGTTAACAATATTATATGAAACAAAATCCAATCCATACTCTTTGGGTCTTTCGGTAAAGTCACGTAGATAGAAAAATGAAAATCACGACGTTTCGATCGCAACACATCGAAACGTCGTGATTTATTTATTATTTTTCTATCTACGTAACTTTACCGAAAGACCCAAAGAGTATGAATTCCTGCAGTCACGAACGCTTTAAGTCAAAATCCAATCCAGATATTACTGTTTGAATTACTGACTAATCCTATTTTAATTCTGATCACATGATTGAATGAGTTTATGACCATCTGATCATATAAACCAATCTGCTTTTTGGTCAAAATAATTAATCTGGTAAATTACAAACTGTAGCGATTGTAAGCTCCTCTTGCCCCGTAACGAATGCTCATCTTACAGCGATAAAATCTCATTTTGCTCCTCCCTGCTGGAAAAATAATTATTTCGTTTTATTTTGCATCATTCATGCACCTTCTATTTCGCAACTGCTGATGATCCACGGACTGCTGGAATACAGCTAGGCGGTGAGCTGGCGCCAACAATTCTCCAAGCTCTGCAGTCCTCCATATATGTTATATCTTCAGACAATTTATGAATATATAATATAAACCGGAGCACTCAAGAGAAACCCCACAAGTGCGAGGGGGCAACACTGTATCCCATGCAGAAGGAACATATGATATTAGTGCTCAATCTGCTGCACCGTCTTCTCTTGGCAAGCTATGGGCACCTCGTCGTCCACGGGCATTTCTCAACGTTTGTGTGAACCACCAACCCTCGCCTACACAGCGCCAGATAACAGCCGTGTGCCACCAAATGTTGAAGTGAAATCCAAAATGCTATCCGATGCTTCACACGGTTAGGGGGTGGGGGGACTGAGGTGAGACCATCAACTCGTTACACTTGAGAGACTGGTCAAATAACAAACCTCTGGACTCTAACCCAGGATCTCAATAGTGTACGCTTAGTGTTCTGAAACGTGATCGCTACCCCCCCTCCCCCCACTTGCACTTCTTTCGCACCGTACGTAGCCAACCGTGCTAGTCGGAGGTGCAGGACATTAGTGATAAACTGCTGCAGAAGTTTGCCTCATGCATTAAAAAGATATATATTTGTGAACAAATGAGAAATATTGAGATTTGGCAAAATCGTCATCTGTCAAAATTTATATTCCCCCTCCCTTAAAACTCTTCCATACTCTTCATATCGATAAATGACAATTGTTGCAAACGCAATGGTCAAACGTCATCCGACGCAGCGAGATACTCTCCTCAATCAGACCCCTGACACGGATATCATGCCTATCCTCAGGCTCTTCTCTTGCCTCCCATTCGCCTTTCGGAAAATGATAATTTTTTATCACCGACTTCTAAATCCATTTTGCCGTTGCTTTTACTCACATTGTTGAAACGACTATTCAATGCCACGCCACCCGTCTCGCTGACTGCATTCCAGAAAAACACGACCTTACTCAACCTCCCATCAAACTAAATGTTCATTGGTCATGCTTACCAATCTACCACTACGACTGCTGCATCTCAGACTCTCCCCGATAAACACACACACAGGGGGTGGCCAGGAATGAGCGCGACAAGCTGGCGCACACTAAACTTCTATTTAAAATGTGCGAAGTTTTTTTTCTGCAGCTGGGAAAACGTAGATTTGCCCACGGTGTCTGAATAGCCTTAAGCAGGCGCAGCAAGTTGGGGAAATTTCAGACTGATGACGACGATTTCCAGAAGTACAAATGCTTCACTTGCGAAATAGAAATTCTGCTGCACCAAAAGTTGATGTAATCAGCACTTGATATAATCCAAATGTCACTCTCTCTGTCAAAATTACTGAACTTTTAATGTTACATGACCGATTTTATTTTTTCCCCATAGCTGACTTCCATCTTTTTCACATACAATTTAATGAACACGCTTCAAAATATAAACGTGACACTTCCATTTTACCTTCGCGTGTGACTTAACCGCACAAAGCCCACGACAATGAATATTTGAAAAAAAGAGAGGGCACACGGGAGGAATAGAACATACAAATATCTGTGTTCTCCATAGAATGGATGCCCTATGATCTTGTAGCAGCACCCCAGTCACTGTGACTGTAAATTAAGTTGTATAAACCAAGTTTCCCAACACAATAATAATGTGTACAGTACCTATTACCCTGAGTAACCAAGGCTTACTCGACACACAACTTTATATACTACCATGTAGTGTATATTGTACATCACGTGTAAACTGTGTTAATGTCTGCTTGTTCGTTACATGACTGTTTTAAATGTCTTTGTTCTGGTATGATTTATATCCGCACCTCCGATTAGCATGGTTGGCTACGTATGGTGCGAAAGGAGTTCAACATACATACATACCTACATTTGTAAGTAATGCTACTGTGGAAATCTTATATAAATCAACCAAAGTGCTCAACAGCCTCAAAAGAAAAGCACAAACTGTTTAATATTTTTAAACGTTAGCCCAATGGCCGAATATAAAACAAAGCCCGTGATGAAGGAAATAGACGTGGCCATTCAGAGTAAAACACAACCTACTGTACGGCCGTTAAACTATCCAAAAAACATTCTACGATTTACAACTTAAGTATCTTCAACACATGATACGGGAGATTGCGTTTTGTGTTTCAAGTGGGGATGAGTTGGACCATCAGATCAGGCCCTGGCTGCTTTCCGATTTTATTTTCTGAACATTGTCAGCTGCATGAGATGAGTCCCATAAATGTATATGAAAAGTACTATGGTAACACAACTAGATTGGTATGACTATTATTTGTCATTTATGTGTGCTTGAAGAGCCAGAGAGCAGCAATTGCACATCCAACTGTTTTACATGACTGCCCTATGATAATTACCGTATCGAAGGGAACCATATAATCTTTTCATAATTTCGATTTTTATCAGACAATCCATGTAAAACGCCACTGGTCAAAATAACAACTCTCTTTTGAACTCAAACCGCACTCTAAATCCATCCACGAAATTGAGATTATTAAATAAAAAATGTTTTAATTGAAAATACATTCCCATATACATAATTACGAATGAACAATTACGTACGAATTTACAGCCGCGGACATGACACGTTTGAGACGCACTTTCACAATAAACGATCCCATTCGTTCTCGCCAACGTCACAAACATCACCAACCTGCTTTGGGCTTTGACGAATGTCGTTTTCGCTCGGCCTCAACGAAGTCCACTTCCCAACACGCTGGTGATATTTCCCATTAAACGAGAACGCGCAGAGGTTGCGGCATCGAATTGGCAAGCCCCATAAGCTCTGGCTGGCCAGCACACGACGCAGTGCCACTGGGTGGTTCTTAGAAGGGGATGGGTGGGTGGTTTTTTTTTGACCTGCAGACGGAAATGCAGTAACATTGAGATAACGGCAACTGGTCTGCATTGAGACGGAAGTGGCTTTTCACGACCGAATCTCGTTCACGTTGGCCACACAATTTGAGCTGGATTCAACCTCGTACAGTATTGCAGCCAACACTCAGCTAATGGCTTAAACCATGAAACAATCTTGTTTTGGCAAATCATATCGCCGCTCCGTTGACAAACTTTACTCCACTGCTTCTTTCATGGCACGATATGAGCAATGGTGTCGACTTGATTAAAACGGGAAAACGTAATCCTTCATTCTAATTGTATATGCAACTTTTGTAACCCGTACACGAATATGTACAGGCCATGTGTCGTCGATCTACTGCTGGATGAGGACCTCCCCTTGCTGTGCAGGCAGGGAGGGTTATTTGACCATACTTCACCGCGCTAGTCACTGGGCTGGTGTAGGTCCAGGGAGTATAGGACAACATGGATTTTACTGCACCGCCCTCGACTACCCATATCACCCACTGCACCTGTTTCATACACAGTCACCCACACGAGCACTTATCCTAAAAAACCTTCAAATTTAACCAGGTAAGAGCCATTGAGCTATATAACTATTTTTCAGAAGCGAATTGGCCACAAATGATAGCTTAGCGAATTGGCTTATCATGTGGAAATGTATCGCAGCCGAATACTCTAAATGCGTGTTTCTAAATGTTGAGTGTAAAACCGGAGGACCCGGAGAAAAATCAATGCGACCACGGGGAGAGAGACACACAAACTCCAAATATACAGGGGGCGTAGGCCTCGGCAAGGTAAGGCAATTTACCTTTTTTCCCGGGTAAAGGTGTCGACATGCCAAGAGGTAAGGTAAAGGGTAGGGTAAAGGTAGCTCGGAAGAATTACCCGGGAGGGTAAAGGTAGCGCGAAGTATTACCCGGTAAATACGGTACCTTGTTTACTGCTAAAAGCTCCGTGGCGCAGTGCGTGGCTTCCATTTGTAGGACTTGAAATATCACGCGCCACGCATTCTGTTGCTATGCAAGCGAGCAGCGTACAGTGGGGGCAACTGAGGATAAAGTTGTTGTTGTCGTGCCATTAAGGGGGGATCGTTGAGAGACGCCACAGGTGTTAGGGGTAACTGAGGACATAGAGTTGTTGTTGTGCCAATTAAGGGGGAGGTCTTTAAGATACGCCACAGGTGTTAAGGCCAACTAAGGATGCAGGCCGGTGATTGGTCGAGAGAGTAAGTGTCTACGAAAACAACATCACGTGAGGCTGGGGGCCTGGGGGCGAGTAGCGAAGCAGGGGATGAGATAATTAATTGGGACTGATTGGATTGGGTATAAAGGCACAGCGTAACGGAGAGACGGGAGTCTTGGTTGGTGTTGGAGTCGGAGTGGTTGGTGCCCGGGACACAGACGGAGCAGCAGGAAGCAGGAATAAATACGATAAGGGTGGACAGAGAATACAGATAGGGTAGCAGTGGATAGAGAGGGTACAGCGTACGGTGACAGTGGATAGAGAGTGCAGATAGGGTAGCAGTGGACGGAGCGAGTGCTGAGTAGGGTAGCAGTGGAGTAACGGACCTTGAGAGAGAGCGAGCGAAGTCGCAGAGCGAGCGAACGGAGAGACATGGAGTGATGATGATGGCGGGTTGTGCATTGGAGCGAACGGAGAGACATGAAGTGATGACGAGGAGGTGCGAATAAAAGAGACGAGAAAGACAAGAAGCTGTCGCATCAGTATGAGTCCACATTTAATAAGTAATTTTTTTTAATTTTGAACACGCTTTTATGAAATGTACGAGTAATGGCAGAACTCCACGACTCTAGGAAGTGGCCCCGAAGCTTGCCATAACGTAAGGAACCGTGGCCATTCACAGCCAATGTCAGTTGACCATGGACAATTAGACCCAAGCCGAAACATAACATATAAAAAAGAATGTTTAAAAATATTGATGTTGTATGATAGAATATAGTATTGTCATGAGTATGACATAGTATACCAAGTTTGCAGTCGATACCACATTGGGAAGCGAGTTAAAATTGAGTTACAAGATTTGAGGATACGACAACAAGCGTGTAAAATTGGAATCATCGAGAGTATTCTATATTAATAAAGCGCTCTACCTAGCATTTACCGTTATAAATCTTTTTCATGTGTAGTACCCCAGTAATTACCCTGTAATCGGGTAATTTGTATGGGGTAAAAGGTAGGGTAGAATGATTGTATTGTGCTAAAGGGTAAAAGGTAGGGTAGAATGATTGTATTGTGGTAAGGTAAAAGGTAGGGTAAAGGTGGGCTCGTTTTTACCTTACCTTGCCGAGGCCTAAGGGGGCGTCAAGAGTCGGGATAGAACCCACGACCTGTATACCAGGCGAGGTAGATCACATCTCCTAACCCCGTTTAGCTTGAGGTATGACAGGGTCAGGTGTTTTCCGGGTGCTTTGTCTATAAATGCTTAAACACTAAGTAACTGAGAGGAAATGTATGTGTAGCGACATGGTCACATGTCCCTGGATGCGGAGCCTGCTTGCCTAAGGCGCGTCACAGAACGTACTGCCAAGGCCGGGGGTGGATGCAGTACCAGCCCCAGAGGAAAGGGGGCAAGGGGGTCCTACCCGAGGACCACCTCCCCGAAGGGGGCTGAGGGGACCACGTGCTGCCCAGATGGGGATCCCTACTGGGGGCCCCGGAAGAGGGGCGGGGTTGAGGGCAGAGCAAACCGAGCACGGGGGATAAAAAGGGGGTCCCCTGTTGGGACGGGGGTGTTGTTGCTGCGGAAGAAGCCGCGTCCACGTCTGAAGAGGAGCTATCCCGGGGCCCCTGACCCGAGTGGGACCCGAGGAGGGATAGCAGCGGGGTGTGTGTTAGGGTAGCTCGCCCAGTGGGTTACCGCCTTGGCGTAACTGGTAAAGGGGCAGCTGCCCCTTTGTGGTAGCGTGAATAAAAGTGTTGCCTCCAACGTGACGCCTGAGTCTCCATTTATACCCACCACATATGCATTGGAAAAAAAAACCAGGTGCTACAAACAACTAATGGAGCCATTACATTATTAGCCAGCGGAAATTGATGCTGGAATCGTAAGCAGAGGAAGTAACGTAGGTCAGCTCGGAGCACAGAGGTCACGATGGGTAATGTTGATGCTACTACCACCACTCCTTGCCATCGATCGCCTAAGAATTTTGAAGAGTTGGTTGTGCTGGGTTGTCAAGAAATTGTTATCCGCCGCAGTCGGTTCGCGCCCTTGTGCATAGCGTGTCAATAGCGCATAACGAATCAAAGCATAGATAGTACATTTCAAATATTGTTAAGATTCATTGTTTTCTGGATCTAGTTATTGTGCTTCTTTCTGTCGCCTTGAAATCACGTTTTAAAAAAATCCGCATCGCTGCCTTTTTAAAATATTGAGGGAATTGTATGGAAGGGAAAATGTGTCTCAACTCCTCACTCTCCCATATTAAAAATGAGCAAGGGGCCATCCATTGAGTACGTACGCATGGAGGGGGGAATTAACCCAAATGCGTATACTTTCGTATAGGGGGATCTACTGACAATGTACATACGCATAGGAAACGGGGGGGGGGGTGAAGCCTCGATAATAATTTGTCTACATTGGCCTTCAAATGAGCCACAGTTCAATGTCTTCATCTGTCAGACAACAAGTATTGCCGGGAGAAGTGGGACTGTGGGAGAGGTGTCACTCGTGTGCCACCGTGACCCCTGACTGCAGCTATCACGCAGCTCAGCAAAATAAGTGGCCAGGGTACGCAACTTAATTATTTAATGCAGCCGGCGGTGGACTATCTGTTTGCTTAAACACGTTAATATTATTAATCCTTGATCGTTTCTGCGTGGATTCAATATCGGCCGTTATATAGGATTCGGGGGTGGGGGGGGTGTAAAAAGTCCGCGTGCATACAGGGAGGGGGGAGGGGTCAAGTTTTGATAGATTTTTGCGTACCTACTCAATGGATGGCCCCCAACCCTCACAACCCACAAAAGCATTTTCAATCCCTGGACAGCCTTGTAATGTAGCAATCCACGCCCAGCAGCTTGCACAACACAAGCCGATATAATCACTTCATTTTCCGCTGCAGATGGCCCCTTGGGCACGTTTCCTCCTTAGGCTGCTACTCGCTTGTTACTTTCCCCACCAGCCCATCATCCCCGTCTCACGCTGTGGCTTGCCCAGGCTCGACTTCTGCTTTAAGCCAAAATAATGTCTTTAAACTGCATAGTTTGGTGTTTTTCCAATCCACGTATTGCTGTTTCTTTTCAGTGCAAAACTCCACTGTGGTTTATGTAGCCAGCGATAAACAACGTACCCTTGAAATGCAATACAGTCTGTTGTCCCATAACGCTGCGTTGTGTTTATAACGCGAATTGGATATAACGCGATCGAGCGAACGGAACTACGTCGCGCGAATAGGAAGAAGCGCCATTGGAACCTCATTTGCCAGTAGCAAAATATGATCATTGGTTTTTTACCCTTTTATCTGGCAACAAAACTGACACCTTTTTTACAAGGAATCATGTTTGCATTGACCACAATACCTGCAGTCGGAATGCATAAAGAAAGCTGTCTCGGGTGTGGACCAATCAATTTCAAGGACAGTGCATACATTATCAGAGTTATGTTTTTTGTTTGCATTCCGATTGCAGGTATTGTGGTCAATGCAAACATGATTCCTCGTAAAAAAAGGTGTCAGTTTTGTTGCCAGATAAAAGGGTAAAAGACCAATTATTATAGGAAGAAGCGGTTGTATGGCTGCCTCGGCGAAGCATCATCACACAAGACAGTGGGATGCTGCTGGATGCTTCTAGATGCTACCTACGCTCCTCAGTCTTTGTTTGGCCTGCGTACGCATCTCACGTGTTACCACGGACTGTGCTTTACCCTCTATTACATATTATTTATTATAACGCGCTTTTTACATAACGCGGTGTTCTTTAGGAACGCAACTACCGTGTCATAGGAGAGCAGACTGTACTTGTCTCCACATCCTCACAACCGCTTCCATCATGTAAATTTGTTTGTGTTAGATTGCGTCAATGTAAATGTCTTGTACATCGACGTCCAGCCAACACAGCCAATTTGTAAGGGTTATCGCGTGACTCCAATTAATACGATTGGCCACGTACAGTGCGAAAGAAGTTCTATATAACTAGATAGAAGCCTATCCAATTGACAATTCTTACAAATTGGCTATGTTGGGTGGACGTGGGTGGACGACACATTTACGTTTTCACAATCTAACCCACTATACGTCATCATAAGTATGTGTCATACTTATTATTTTATTTTATTACGCATGTTTACCCAGGAAAGGATTACCAAGTCTCAAGACTCTCTTTCAAAAGGGTCCTTGCCACGTTTTTAAAAGTAGATTTCCATATTGCAATGGTGTGATCCCAATTAAGTAATTTGCCAATGTTTGGTAAATACAAGTTACATTATGGTTTTTTTTAGCTATGAGAGGAAACTGGAGAATCCGAAGGAAACCCATGTTGAATAGGGGGGAGAAAGTACAAACTCCACACAGAAAGGAGCCCGATTCGGGAATCGAGCCCAGGATCTTCTTGCTGTTGGGCACGAATGTTACCACCGTGCTAGCCTGCCGCCCCATGTTCATGAAGCCATGTACAAACTTTGGTTACCTTGTCCCTCAACTTCACATCTTGCCAGGGCGACAGTTCATTTGCACTAAAAAAAATCCCGTTCAAATCGTTCAGTATCCTTACTCCCCATTCCCCGAAGGACAAAGGAAATGATTTTGAAGTTGGTCATGGTGAAAATAGCCATGTTAATTCTCCAAAGGATCCCAAAGGGAATATTCTTGCCACTGTCCCAGGTACCCAAAAGGAACCACTGTGACACGGATGGGGGAGGCCAGCATCCCTGTGTCAAGATTTGGAACCTCATTAAACCAGACGTAGAGTTGACATTTCCTGGAACCGCATCTGAGCACCTTGGAGGGGTGATCGAGCGATTGTGACAATCCTCTCGGCTTGCACAGCAGTGCCAGAATACAGATAGGTGCTCCGCACGCGGAAGAGCACTCCTCTTTTCCTCTTTGCAACTTCCCTATCAATCCCAACTAACACCAACCCCAGGCTGTCCCCTCTGTTCCTGAGACGTGGATTTTGATGATTATACGGCGAGCCCCTCGCTTGTGTTTGGCGCGGTCACGGTGACAGCTGCTTCATGGTGCATGTACCTCGCGCGTGTGTATATTTGAACTTCGTTCGCACCGTACGTACCAAACGTGCTCATCAGAGGGGTTCGGTGGTGGGTGGAAATCAATGTTGTTGTGCTCCCAGTCTGTTCCACGATCGTCAGCAACGACTGGCAGATGGACATGTCCCACCAACGGCATCGTCTCTTCACCAGGTGTAAATGCTGGGGACGTGCATCCGATCCGCATAGCTATACAGTATCCACATTACGATCTTATCTTAATTTATATTTAAAGAGCGCCTTTGCTCAAGGTGCTTAACTAACATTGGTTTTAAAATAAAAACGGTACAGTAAAGTAATGATTTAGATGGCAGGGGCGTGTGCAAGGGCTGATGCATGAGTGGCAGCGATAGAGGGGTCACGACAGGGTAGGGGAGGGATGCAAAGAAGTGGAGGGGCGAGGGGAGGGATGAGGAAGAGAATGGACAATGGTAGAGAGGTGAGGCTTTAAGAGATGAACGGAAGGAGGTTAAGGAGGGGGACTGCTTCATGTGCAGGGGAAGTTCGTTCCAGTGGTGGGGTGCAAGGAGGGAGAATGCCCGAACACGAGGTGGGCCATGGGGAGGAGGGGTAGAGAGAGACAGGATGGGGAACCAAGTGGACGAGATAAGAAGGAACATGGAAGGAGACGAGAGAGGCGAGATGAGGTGGAGTTGATTATATCCCCTCATCACAGCTGTCAACCCATACGGTTTACCCCATATTCTTGGACAGGGAAATTGGGTTTTCAGGTCCATATGGCGTACAGCCATTTCAATATGGGCAAACAATGTTTGTCTATTTGTTTGTGTTTCTCCCTTGTGATGGGACTTTGTAGGATGATCGTTGAGATTTATAAGTGCACGGGGTGACCAATAAGGTCTGAATTGGTCTGTAATAAGGTAGGCACTGAGTAGGGGTTGACAGGTATGCCTTATCCATGGAAAATCATGAATCGGATACATTTGTAATGACTTGACACACTTATCTTGAAATGGCACTTTATTGAAGACACGTTCACTTGACATCAGGTGGAGATCCCACTACAGCTGCCTGGAGTCTCCCGCGCATCTCTCTTATATATCAACCGAGGCCACACCCCCCTTCTCGATCATTCTCACGGACTCTGGACGCTCGCTCCACCGGCAGACTCCACCGTCGAACATTCCCATAGCCACCAGTCCCTTCGCACTCACAACCGACACCCCTGTCATTACCTCCCGTGGCCACTAGGAGTTTTCTGTCATTACCTCCCGTGGCCACTAGTCCCCTCACACCGCATGCAGGCTCTATTGTCATTACACATTTACCATACAAATGTAGTGTCTTGCCGACAATCATCCGTAAGTCGGTACAAGTTGGATGCCACTTACTTCTCGGACAGTGTCCGCAACGTAGCAGAGATGTTGCAGCTGTGACTTCCCCCCACAGCTGGAGATGGACATAACACTGGTGGTGTAGACCAATCAGTTTAAAAGACAATACATAAATAATTATCAGAGCATGTTTTGCTTGCATGTTCACCACAAATACGTGTGATTAATTAGAACTTGATTCCTTGCAAAGGGTTTCTATTTGGTGCTTGAATATCCTAACACCTGTTTTATTGCCAGAAAGGGTAAAACCTATTCTTATTTTTTTCATACTTTTGTAGTGGCATAGTGATGGCCACTGGCAGAAATGGGATCTGCGGCGTACGGCAGTTCTGACATCAGCAGGCCAGGATATACACGAGAGGGGGATCTAGGGGAAAGGTCACAGAAGGGGCCCACCAGGAACCCGCTCGTAGGTTCCAGAAAGGGAGCGTGGCCGGGGGCGGAGCGAGACCACGCTGACAGTATAAGAGGGACCTCGGGGCTGTTGCTCGTAGTGGGATACCTGTCGTGCTGCTGATTTCCATCGTCACTGTTCTTCTCGTCGTCTCCGTCTTTACCATCTCGGGGCGCCGCCAGTCAGACAGCCTACCAACTAAGCGGCGTCGCCGATAATAGACGGACTAAATATTAAAAGTGTTAACCCCGATGGTGCGCGTTAAATAAAGAAGTGCCTCCAAGTCTGATCATCTCCGAGTTAGTCACTACACTTTGATACTGGAAAAAAGGTCCCATGTTATAACCCTTCTCCCTGCGGGTAACAGCAGCGTTACCACAAGACTCGCCTTAGTAGTCATCATTTTTCTTGAATGAGAGAAAAAGTCAACCCCGCCGATAGTAGCAATATTTGCGAATAAGAGAAGTACTCAATGTGTTTACAGGCGAGATGTGAACTACCTCACCGAGTATGCAGGAGGTCGTGAGTTCACTCCTGACCCTGACGCTTATTGAATATTTGAAGTTTGCGTATCTGTCCCCGTGGTCGCGCGGATTTTTCTACGGGTCTTCTGGTTTTTTTCCTCCACATTCAGAAGCAACATCACCCGTTTAGAGTATTTAGCTGCTGCTATACATTTCCACGTGATAAGCCGCTTCGTTGAGCTATCATTTGTGGCTAAGTCACTTCTGAAAAAAAGCGAATAGCTCAGTGGCCCTTAATCTGGAACAATAAAAACAGTTTATAGATTAAATAGTTTTGGTTAAAAACAATACAGTATATGTAAATTAATTTGTGCGTGACTTAGGCAGTGCATTTCTTTATATATCAGTGTATGACATATGTATGTTGAACATTTTACGTAGCCAACATTCCATTGTTTCTGTACGCGTGTTATGTGTACACATCTTTTTCGTGTGTTGTGTGTGCAGAATCAGCACATTTCGTGTATATTAATAAAAAATAAAGTTTGGAGATGCAACAATATTGCGGTGTATCCCTCATCCAGAAATAATCAGAATACTGTATGTATTTATCCTGGAGGAATACGACGAGCTATAAAGATCTTTTTCACAGACGTCCAGACGACTTTGACGGGAGCTGGCAGGGGCAGTGGCGAGGGAGATAAGTGCCAATGCAGTTGAAGTTAATTCTCAATGACATGGACGCGATTCGCGCTGCAATGTAGTTTTTTGTCATTTTGTAAACTTTCCCCCCACCCCAGCCACAACCTGATTATATCCACATTGCGCTTTGCTCTCGGCGAGACAAATCTTTCATACCTGGAACTCTCGCAGAGCAATGGCAAAGTGCGTTTACAGTGACCAGTCTTTTGTCCAGAGAAATTGTTGACTTGGTCCGAGACCATGGAACTCACCATCGCACTCCAGAACCCGATGGAAGCACAGGCGGCTGACTGACCTGGACATGAGCCCAGGATTGCCAGCTCAGTGCTCTGTGACCTCTGACCTGAGTCGCCCAAGCTACGTTCCACAACTAAGTATTCGCGGTACGTTCAATTTCTTTCTCACGGTGCGTAGCCAACCGTGCTAGCCAGAGGTGCGGGGGAAGGACAACAAAATTAAACACAAAAGGCAGTTCTAAAGAAATGAGTTTTAAATATAGATCTAAAAGTCCATAGCTCCCAGTGGCTTCTTACTATTGTAGAGGTGGTAAGCGCCGGCGTGTAGCGAGTCATCGCGGGGCGGGTGCTTACATCACGGTCCGCATGTGGGTGTCTACATCGTGGTCCGCACTAGCCCCGCCCTTGGGGTATGGAGGCCTATATAGGGCGACGCGCAGGAGCGCTCGTGGCAGTTTACACCAGCGAAGAACGAAGACGGAGAAGCCGCCTAGGACCCCGGGACCCCTAGCCCCGCTGCCCTTACCAGGGCCGGGTCTCTGTGTGGCCCGGTGGTGAGACCCTGGGTACCCATCAGCCCGACGTCCTTATCAGGGCCGGGTTGATGGGCCAGTGGTCGGGACCCGCATCCTAGCTGGGACGGGTCGGGTAGCCAGTGTAGGATCAGAGCAGTGTAGCCAGTGTAGGCTCGGAATAGTAACAGTGTAGGCACGCCTTGTGTAGGCTGTATGGTGTCAGTGTTACGTGAGTGAATAATAAAGAGGAGTGCTGCCCCCTTCACTCGTCTCCTGCCGGATTACTACGTTACAACTGGTGTCAGAAGTGAAACAGTCTTCACGGCATGGATTCCAGGAAGACTGTGCGTACTCACGACCGAGGACAGGAGGACGACCAGGAGGGGCCGGCTCACCAAGCTTCGGAGGGAGAGGCAGAGGAGATGCCGACGCTGCAGCTCCCGTCGCAGATGGCCGACACACCGCTCCAGTCTCAAGATGGGCTCCGGGACGCACACTCCCGCCTGGCCGAGTTGCTGCTTGCCGCGGCCTCCATTTTGGCGGAGATCACGGCTTCGGGAAGAGATAGAACCGCCGGGAGGGAGGAGAATTGGCGCCAAACGCCGGCTCGGCCCAGCACCACTCCGCGCGCCAAGGATTGGCGCCAAAATCTGCTTCCCGCCACGGACACTGAAATTGGCGCCAATTTCCCGCCTGGGTTGTCGATTGGCGGGAACAAGGAGCACCACGTGGGCGACGACTTCCACGGGCCGCCTCCCACGTCATCGGCGCGCGCCGGGTGTTGCCGGGACCAGCCGATGGAGGGGCCCACGGCTGCCAGGTGCGACGGTGCTGCAAGGGGCCTTCTGCAATCAGAGGAAGAGCAGGCGCTTCATCAGCGGCTACCGCCGTTGACGGTCTTCCAAGCTGAGGGAGGTGATTGGGGAGCCTTCCAACGGAGGTTCCTCGCTCACCAGGAGATGTCGGGGTGGTCCGACGCCACGGCGTTACGTGCGCTTCCGGCGACTCTGGACGACGACGCTCTCGCCACCTTCCGGTCGACTCCGAGGGCCGGGTGCTCTACGCTTCAGGCCGCGCTCCGTCTTATGGCCAGGGTCTACGGGCCACCGTCGGCCTGCCGCCACCAGTTCTACGCTCGCCGGAAAGGTGACGCGGAAACCCCTCTTGCCTACTGCACTGCGCTTCTGGCTTTGGCCGACGCCGCCTTTCCTCGAATGGACGAGGAGGGTAAAGACGCGATGGTCACGGAGCAGCTTCTGGCGTTGGCACAGGACTTGGGGGTTCCTATTAACGCGGCTGATGAAGTGGACATATGCTCGTTGCGGGTTGCTACGAGTATCCATGCACACGAAGTCCTCAAGCGGACGCGACCCGTCGTCTGCGCATCAGCCTCCGTTCCTGCATCAGCTACGCCACCCTGCGAACCCCAAGACGCTCTACCCCAAGAGGAGGCCTTCGCCACGGCGTGGGCGGACGACTGGAGGTCGGGTGCTCGATTGCCCCTGCGATCGCCCCGCAAGCTGGAGCAACCGAAAGCAGCGACGCCGCTCGTCAGGTGCTACAACTGCGGCCTTCGAGGCCACGTCGCATCCGGGTGCCGGGCTCCACGTCGAGGCGCCACGGGACCTCGTCCGGACGACGCCCAAGGCCCCAAGTCGTCCCAACAGCCCCCGGCAAGTCGCGGCACTACACATGCTCGGCCCACTCACACATTACACACGGGTCGCCGTTCCACGGCTGTTGGGTCGCGCGAGTTGGGAAATGCTTCAGTGCGAGGAGGGGGGATCGTACGGGAACTCGGACCGGGTCAGTGGTCTGAGCTGGCCCATAGGGTCGTAGCCGCATCGGCCGGTTCGTCCGTAGTAGTTGGGTCGATTGACGGGGTTGAGGTGCGGGTTTTGATTGACACGGGGGCGTCGGCAACGGTCATTTCCGACCTTTTATATAACATTCTACCTGTTCAATGTCGACCCTTACTCCCGGTAGACGTTCCATGCTATGCGGCGAATGGGGGATCCTTGGGGATTGTGGGTCAGATCCGGGCGGCTATTCACATCGGGGATATTAAGCTATCGGGACATATTTTGGTCTCTTCTTCCCTCGCGGTTCCTTGCTTGTTGGGTACGGATTTTCTGGCTAAAATGTCCATTAAAATACTCATTGACTAGGGTTGCATCGAGCTTCCCTCAGGCCGCCGCATAGCATTCTTGTCTGCCCCTACCAAATTACGAACGGTTTGTGCGACGGTGCGCGCGATGGTTACCCAGACGGTGCGCGTACCCCCGGGATCGCAAATGCTGGTACCCCTACGGTTGCAGAAGCCTTTTGAAGTGGGTACGACGGAGCAGGGTGTACTGTTGGGTCCGTTTAATGCAGCTGTCAGGGGCTTGGATTTGGCGGTGGCTCAGACGGTGGTGCGGGGAGACAGGGACCCTTTCGTTGTGGTTTTGAATGCGGGGTCGCGAGCGGCTGTCATTCCACAGGGTACCGTGCTTGCTCATGCGGCACCGGTGCCTGTGGGTGACCAGCTGATTGCGCAAGTTGATTCTGCTCCTGCCCCGCATCTTAAATCAGGGAGTGATGGGGAATGGTTGGACTCGCTGTGTGCCGGATCCTGCGACCTGTCTAGTTCACAGTTGCGGGCATTGCGTGGCCTGTTACTTGAATTTTCGGACGTTTTTAGCAAAAATAAATATGACATTGGGTGCACTGACCTCTTACGTCACCACATTGACACGGATGACGCGGCCCCCATTCGGCAAAATCCATTCCGGCTAAGCCCGGCCGAAAAAGAGCATGTTCAATCGGCCGTCAATGACATGCTGTCTGCCGACATTATTTCGCCCTCATCCAGTCCGTGGGGGGCCCCCATCGTGCTTGTGAAAAAACACGATGGGTCCCTGCGCTTTTGCGTCGATTTCCGTCGCCTTAATAAAATCTCTGTGGCTGACGCATATCCGCTCCCCAGAATTGACGAATCCCTGGATGCTTTAGCGGGAGCACGATATTTTTCGACGTTAGACCTGCTGTCGGGATTCTGGCAACTGCCCCTTGACGAGGTGTCAAAGCCCAAAACTGCGTTTCGCATGCCTGTCGGCCTGTTTGAGTTCAATCGGTTACCGATGGGACTCCATTCCGCTCCCGCCACGTTTCAGAGGTTAATGGAATTGGTTTTGTCGGGCCTTCAATGGGATACCTGTTTAATTTACCTAGACGACGTCATTGTTTTCAGTAGAACATTCGAGGAGCACCTCCAACGGTTGAGGGCAGTGTTCCTCAGGATGCGATCCACTAAATTAAAGTTTAAACCGCAGAAATGCCACCTGCTTCGGGAATCTGTATGGTATTTGGGGCATATCGTCAGCCGTTCGGGGATCTCCACTGATCCCGCTAAGACACAGTGTGTCGGTTCTTGGCCAACGCCCACTACTGTCGGCGAGGTCCGCAGTTTTATTGGGTTTGCCTCCTATTACCGCCGGTTTGTCGAACAGTTTGCCACCATCGCCAAGCCCCTGCATGCTTTGACGACGAAAGGTGTTAAGTTTCGTTGGGGACCGGAGGAGGAGGCCGCCTTCTGCTCCCTTCGGGACGCCTTGGTGGGAGCTCCGCCCCTGTGTTACCCTGATTTCAATACACCGTTCTTGCTTGACACGGACGCCAGTAACACGGGCATTGGTGCGGTGCTCTCCCAAGTGGTCGGGGGGGTCGAACGCGTCGTCGCCTACGGTAGCAGGGTGTTGTCACCGGCGGAACAACGCTACTGTGTCACTCGGCGCGAGTTACTGGCTATCGTCGTTTTTGTTCAACAATTTCGACCATACCTCTACGGACGACACTTTACGGTTCGTACGGACCATGCGGCGCTTCAATATGCGCTGCGCATCGCCCAGCCTTCGGGTCAGTTATCCCGCTGGTTGGAGGTCCTCCAGGACTACCAGTTTACAACTACTTACCGTAAGGGGGTGCGTCATACAAACGCGGATGCCCTGTCGCGACTGCCACCACGTGCGGAATGTGCATGTCTTTTGGGATCGGGGTGTTGTAAACCTCAAATTGCGGGACCCCCGCCAGCTCTGCTCGCCGCGGCCGATGCGCCACAGTCCGACGTATCATTCTCTCCGACGGGCGGGGATTCGTTGCTCTCGGTGTCTCTCGTTGAATGGGGCCGCCTCCAAATGGCCGACGCCTCCCTTCTCGCACTGCGCCGCAAGGCGGGTTGCTCCAGGGAGGGTGCGGTTGGCGTCGACTCATGGCTAATTAAACAGGGCCTCCTTATGAAATGGGACGGTACGTCCCTACGCCATAGGCTGGTCGTGCCTTCTGGTATGCGGGGTAGGGTTGTTCTGGCCGCTCATGAACGTCTGTTGCATTTGGGGTTTCACAAAACGTTCGCTTTGCTCCAGCGTGATTATTATTGGCCGGGCATGGAGAGCGACGTGTCCACCATACTTAAAGGGTGTGTGCAGTGTGCCCAACGAAAACCGCCGCCCATCGCGGCTAATCCGCCATTGCAATCCATTCAGGTCTCGCGCATCAATGAGCTTGTTGTGCTGGACATTTTGGGACCCTTCCCGGTGACACCCAGGGGTAGCAAGTACTTGCTGGTTGGCGTCGAATATTTCACCCGATGGCCCATGGCTTGGCCACTTGCCAACCAATCGGCAGCGGCCGTGGCCGAGGCCTTTGTCCAGGGCTATGTGTTGGACAAAGGTGCCCCGGAACGGTTGCTGACCGACCAGGGAAGGAATTTCTCAGGTGTCCTATTGCGTGAAGTGTGCGACCTTTTGGGTACTAAAAAGGTGCGCACCTCCCCGTACCACCCGCAGACAGACGGGATGGTGGAGCGGCTCCATAGAACGATTGCGTCGATGTTATGCCATCAGGTATGCGAAGCACAGGAGGATTGGGATTTAAAGATTCCGGGTGTCCTCGCCGCTTATAGGATGGCTCCCCACGCGGCGACAGGGTATTCTCCCTTCTTTCTAATGTACGGCCGGGAGGCTGATCCGCCCGTGGATGCCCAGTTGGGGATTTCTGCACCCCGTGCTAAGTCCAAATTGGCTGATCACATCAAATTTAATATTGCTCGGTTGGCCGAGGCCCGGGAAGCGGCGACACTCAACTCGAGATCTCGCCAGGTGGCGAACGAGCGGTTGCGTGTACGGCGGACATACACGCACGAGTGGAAACCGGGCGAGAGGGCCTGGTTGCACTGTCCGCAGGCTCCGTTGGCAACATCCCCAAAACTGTTGAGGCCATGGCGGGGACCGGTCGAGATTGTGCGGGTTGCACGGCCCCAGTGTATTCAGATTAAGTGGGGGAAGCGTTGTTGGTATGTTCACCCCTCCCGACTGAAACCATTTACGGCGCCACATACCCTTCCTTCATGTCCACAGGGCCGAGCATGTGATGTGTCCGTTGACTCGGGGAATGGGACGTCACCACCTGATCCTCACATGTCTCTACCTGACCCGCTTCCAGGTGTCTCAGAACTGACGGCCGCTGACCATCGGCAGTCGGATCCCCTCAGCAACTGCGGATCCGGGGTGCCTTGTCAAAGCCCTCCTCGACCGGTCGGACAAGCTCGGCCGGTGCCGTATGACGGGCCGGCCAAGCGGACTCGCGCTAAATCACACCGCTTCTTGTGACGGTGGGGGTCTGGTTGCGCCGGGTCGCGGTTGTGAGTCATGGGACGGCGGTACGTCGGTTGTGTACATATGTTTATTTTTTTTCCTTTCTCTCTCATTGACATTGTATATGCGTTCTTCTTGCGGGTGTTAAGGGGCTGGGTTATTTATTGGGGCGTTGGGAGGGTGTTCGTTGTTCGTGTTCTTGTTGCGTTGTGATTGTTAATTGTTGCTTTGTTATTACGGGGCGCACTGTGTTCGGTTGATTATTGGGACTGCATCGTGTTGATTAAGGGGGTTTTTACAGCCGGGCCGGCTGTGAGCTATGTGGTGGGGGGTGATGTAGAGGTGGTAAGCGCCGGCGTGTAGCGAGTCATCGTGGGGCGGGTGCTTACATCACGGTCCGCATGTGGGTGTCTACATCGCGGTCCGCACTAGCCCCGCCCTCGGGGTATGGAGGCCTATATAGGGCGACGCGCGGGAGCGCTCGTGGCAGTTTACACCAGCGAAGAACGAAGACGGAGAAGCCGCCTAGGACCCCGGGACCCCTAGCCCCGCTGCCCTTATCAGGGCCGGGTCTCTGTGTGGCCCGGTGGTGAGACCCTGGGTACCCATCAGCCCGACGTCCTTATCAGGGCCGGGTTGATGGGCCAGTGGTCGGGACCCGCATCCTAGCTGGGACGGGTTGGGTAGCCAGTGTAGGCTCAGAGCAGTGTAGCCAGTGTAGGCTCAGAATAGTAACAGTGTAGGCACGCCTTGTGTAGGCTGTATGGTGTCAGTGTTACGTGAGTGAATAATAAAGAGGAGTGCTGCCCCCTTCACTCGTCTCCTGCCAGATTACTACGTTACACTATTGGAAGGAAGAGCGTTCCAGACGGCCGCGGAAGCGCCTCTGAAAGCGCACGGCGATGCGGTGACCGTCTTTGATGGCCGAGCCAAAATCCACTGCTGCTGCGAGGATGACCGGACTTCGCGTGACGATGGTTTATGGGGTCATTTGATTGGGGCGAAACATGTGGTGTCACACCGCTTCGGTTGCCTTTGTTGTTCAACGGTTTCCAGCCGATTAAAATTATCATTCAATCCGAGCACTCAAAACTCGAACCAAACGAATCGTTCGCCCATCGTGGCGACAGATTGGACACCAACTGTCGTTCGACTCAAGTCTTGAATTTGAACGCTTCCTCAGATAATGCCACCAAATGGGCGCACGTATCGCACACATCACTCCTCATCCACACGCCCAACCATACACCCAGACATGTACATGGTGGAAACTACTACAAACAGCAGGGTTAAAGGTGTATCCAAACGATAGCCATCTACCCATGCTGCAATGAGTACCACAAAACCATGTTCCAAGAACTTACACGCGGCACACATACTTCTGTACAATTATTTCCTTTTTATGTTGTATTTTACGTCGTAATAATATTCGATAAATATTAATGTACTATTGAATTTCAGAGTATTGGCCTAATGTGTATCACTTACAATAAAATGTACGGGAAGTACAGAATGTATTAAACATGTGTTTTTAGTTCTTCAGTATAGAGAATGTGGTCTACTTGTACAGCTTCACCAATTGTTGTTGAGGCACATATTTTAATAAATAATAATCATACAGTAATGCAATTTGTAATGCACGCGATATTTCAAAGACCCACATGACCGTCACCCCTGATAAACGTAATTCTCACTGTGCAACGACTGCACCTCAAGTCCTTGTGAATAAAACAGAACATGAAATAACTGCTGGTATAGACACTCCTCAATGCCTTCGTTTTTCTTGACGAAACCTGACTTCGACCCCAGTATTTTGTTAACAAGCTGGTTTTCATAGCTTATCACAAGTATGCATTCCTTTGTAGGCAATGACGAATCTTGGAACTTAGACCACAATGGAGTAACAATGGTGGACCCACCTGACGTAACTTACTGGAAGCTAGACCACATCTTTTTAAAATAGTGTTTATAAAATGTTTTTCTCAAGATGGGATTTTTAAAAATGTATTCTTGTCTTGCTGCTTACAGGTTTTGTCATGGAACGCCAAAACAGTCGGAAGTTTAGTTGTAAGTATGAACTGTTATTAGTTTTGACAGGTATGCCATGCAGATAATGTGCTGTGCTATGTTTGGTCCAAACACAATGTCCCCGATTGCCTTTAATTGTTGGCCAATCATATCTTATTTTTTTACATTTTAGAATAGCTCCTTATTACAACTAAATGCGTAATGGAGAACCCGAAAACGGTACAGAAAAATAACTTGTAAATATTATCACCCCTATCAACTCACTCGAAACCTACAAATCATTCAATAACATTCATCACCTGACTCTTGAGAGTTGCAGTGACAATCACAGACAACACGATGACTGTGCCATGCGACTTCTTTATTCGTTTAACAAAAAAGGCTGCATTCAAGCATTCACAAATATTATTTCCTGTGGAGATTATAGGAAGAAGCAACACCAAAATATGTTATTTTATTTAAACTAAGCATTCTCACTGAAGGAATGTCACTATAATTCTGAATAAAGTCTGTTTTCCTTACTAACATGACTTCAAGCTTATTTTGGACAGCCCAGCACACAGTCTTGGTAAGTATCTGTTGTATTAATAGCTATTTGTTTTTTGGGTTTGCATCTTCCTTGAGGCAGGGGTACAAGTGTAATATTGTACAAGCCGAGCACAGACACAAAGCCACAACACTAAACCCCACGTACACGTTTTCCAATATGTAATTAAATAGGACATTGCAACAACAGTACTTGTGTTACTTTTAAATGCACTTGCAATATTTTTTGTATTAAATCCCCTTGACGTTACACATTTAGATAATAGGTTAATACTGGCTGCTAAGCGGTGTTTTAAAAATAAACTAATCAAGTATGAGAAACAATTATGATGCTTGGACAATGCCTGTTCATGATGAAGTGATGCTACTTAAAAATCAACGAGAATCCAGTGCACAAGAAAGAACGTACAATTTGCAACAAAAACATCAACGATAGAATTCCTACCATCTGAAAACACGAGCACAATGTGAAAAAACATTGATGACACAATTCTATTTTTATCTCAATGACACTTTCAACTTCATGCCAATTGACAAAGGATTAATTGAGAACTCTCCTGGATGAATCCTTCACCCCATGTTAGAGTGGCCTGCAGAAGGAGCCGTCACAGAACTACTTCTCAAATATCTTTGGAGGGGGCACCTTTCCACCCAGTCTACTACAGGGAGTAAATGTTCATTGCGTGACAGTCAACCCGATATAAATTCAGTGCAAGACCAAATAAAAAAAATTGGGTGCAGTCAGTGGTTACCAAGGTTGAGATCATCCACTGTCCTGGATATCTGATTCTGATAAAGCCAGGCCCTCGGTAGTGCTGGCTCGGCACTCTTAAGCCACCCGACAACCTCTAAATAATACGTGCCAAGATGAAAAATATATAAATATTAACATTTCACAGCATCATGGGAAAATATGAACTCACAGGGTAGCCTAACAGAAAGTATTTACAGTATGTACATAGCAGCTCAGTCTAGACAATATATTTGACATTTTACAGATTACGTTGTTAAATATTAAAGTTCAGTATAGCATCGATTCTACTTTATGCTAATTCCACCTTAACGAACAACCCATTTGTGAATCCGCTGCTGGATGAGGGCTCCCCATGCCGTGCAGGCAGTGAGGGTTATTTGGCCAGACTTCACCGCACTGGTCGGTGTGGGTTGGTAAAGGTGTGCGCAGTAGAGGACGTGGATTTTGCTGCGCTGCACTGCCCTCGATCGCCTGTTCATGCATGGTGGTCACCCATACGAGCACTCTCCAGGATCAACACTGCTAAGCTTACCAAGTTTGAGAGGATTGGGCGAGCATAGCGTCGTCCAATCAGTGCCTCCCATGCCTTGAAGAACACCAAGCAGTATCAATTTCCTTTGATGGTCTTAAGCCAGTGGTGTACATTCCAATTACTTACATGGTGGACAACTCGATCCATAAACCAACTTTGAACTTTCCACAAAACGGTGCTCATCTAGAGGCATTAATTGTATTGACCTCGAAGAGACGAACGGATGAACAGACTTAACCAGTAATTAATATGGGACCTTTCTTGCCAGTATTAAAATATAACAATATTGTTATTTTAGCAAGTAATTATATGC
Organism: Entosphenus tridentatus; assembly: GCA_014621495.2. Classification (NCBI taxonomy): domain Eukaryota; kingdom Metazoa; phylum Chordata; class Hyperoartia; order Petromyzontiformes; family Petromyzontidae; genus Entosphenus; species Entosphenus tridentatus. The sequence continues at coordinate 2,032,086 of CM025659.2, forward strand.
GGAACGTCAAGATTGAGAATTTGCTGGTCCACTGAGCTATTGCCACAATTGTTTATTTTTTTAATTGAGGCTCCGCATTTTATAGGCGAGCGAATGAGCTTGTCTGTATACCAAATCTCCCATTCAGCCTTGACAAACTCCAACAGTCCGTTGAAGGTAAATTTATGAGATCATCGCCAATGCAATTGATACCACCACACCTTTCCATTTGTTCCTTCTTTATGACAATACAAACACATAAGAACTACCAAAAGCAGCTTGGCCTCTAGTATTTCAACGACATTCAGACACTTGAGCAAGTTACGACTACTATCCTTTCAGCCACCAACCACTACCACATTATATCAACTGCTATATAATGTCCCATGCATAGTCAGGCATTTCTATGACAAAATATGATTAATGAGCACGAGATTTATTTATTGTATGAACCAAACCTGACCAACCAAAAATGTATCTCAAAGTGACTATTACTATCAAGTCGCATCCAGAATTGCTGATTAATTAATTAAATTGACAGATCACATTCAATGTCCCTGTATTTTACCATTTCCCATTATGATGACGTACGTGTAAATCATGAAAACAAACCCGGAAGAAAAACGAAACAGAATAACTTTAATTCTAGATTTGAAGCTTTCGAGAGTTAAAGAATAACTTTATCGGTACCGAGGCTCCCACAAAGCCATGCAAGGCCACGCGGGAGGGCGTGGCCCAGTTTGGCACCAGCTCCAATAGAGTGCGGTTGTGACGCTACAGTTCTTTGCGGTGAGTACAGTGTATTTTAAAAAACGGTGCTGCAACTCTCTGAATAAAATTAACGCTGAGGCGCTTGGGCGCTCAGAAATTCAGCGGTGAACGGGACACCTACATCCTGCAAATTGCCGTCGTCTCAGAATGGAAAAGGGTTAAATAAACAGCATTGAGTGGTGATTATCTCCATTGGAAATTCCTATGGCAGGAACCAATAATTACACTGTAACAATTTTTTTTGTTCCTGGGTAATAAGTGTTATTTCCTCATTGCTTATGCTTCAAAAGTACAGAAAATGGCTATAATTCCCCACAAACTTTACTTTTGTGACCAGGACAATTATATTTTGATATTTACCCATTTTCAATGAGAAAACGGGTGAATTAGTGTCTTTTCGTTCACAGTCAGAAAAAAACATGTGAATAAAACTTAACATGTATTTATACTAAAGTAATACAAAAGTGACTACAAAAGATTTACGAGTAGTTTTTCGAGATTTACGAATATACTATAAATCACGTTGACGAATCAGCCTCCATCATATTCTCGTTATACTGTCCTTGGTAGTGGCGTTCAAAGTCCCGTATATCCTGGTGGAAGCGCTCGCCTTGCTCCTCCGAGTACGCTCCTATGTTCTCCTTGAATTTATCAAGATGAGCATCAAGGATATGGACTGAGGGGCATCCTACAGCCCATTGTCCTTCACCAGTCTCATCACACTGCTAAAGATGGCGGTTGGTCGCCTTCCCCACACTCTAGTGTATGTACTGCAGGAATCAGGATAGATTAAATGTCGTTTATAGAGTACTTGGTAGTTTATATAGTAGTTTATATAGTAGTTTATATAGTAGTGTAGTAGTAGTTTATAGTAGTGTATTGAAGTGTATAGCAGCGTAGATGCATAGAAGGCAGGCGATTCAGGCAAGAGGCAGGCTTCGTGACTCACCGACTCAACTACCCAGCAAATACCCAGCACCCTGCAACTCCCCAGCAATTACCCAGCCGATATGAATGTATCACTCGGCCTTAAGATTTGCTTTTAACTGCTCATATAGGACCCACCACTGCGATCTCTACATTGGGTCAAACGTAACATCTCTTAATGATTGATGGCTTGTAAATCAGATCTTATTTATTCACGATGTACTTACAAAAAAATCAGCAGACTACCTGCTGGATCTCCTCACTGTTTTTTAAGAACAAATGTGACCTAAGGTCCTCGTTGATTTACCAGCTTCACATTCCTTATTGCCATACAAATACTGGAGGAAGGTCATTTGCTGTTGATGTCCCCAGAGTCTGGAATGCTATCGCCAATAAACTGAAACTTGGATCATTACCTGTGAGATCTGCACTCAAAACTGCTCTTGAGAAGCTGTACACCCCCTGTTGCCACTGCTATGCTGAGTGGCCTGAAATCAAATGCATCTCTCCGGATATCCACTGCAAAGTATGATCTTGAGTTTTTATTATAGTGTGTTGATCTTTAAAGGTGCATTGAAAATGTTTGAAACTCCTGCTGTTATGGAGTGACTCATGCTGCCAGCTATGGCTGCAAAGATGGGTCGTACATGTTATGTATATCGTTTATTGTTCAATTTGAATCACAGTTCCTATGATTACTATTACATTGTTTCTATAGCTTTATTTTGGTGATTTCAAAAACGTATGATTAAGCCATGTTTGTTTGTTGAAGTACAGAACTGAAACTGAACCAGCTCCACGTAGTTTTCAACCTTGTGATTACCCAGGAAGCCACGAACCACTGCGACAAAGCTGTTCCAAGCCGCTTTCTCCTTACTAGTGAGCTTCTTGGGGAATTCATTTCACTCCAGAATCTTCTTTATCTGTGGTCCGACGAAGACACCGGCTTTGACCTTTGCCTCAGACAGCTTAGGGAAGAAGTCTTGAAGGTACTTGAAGGCTGCCAACTCCTTATTTACGGCTCTGACAAATTGTTTCATAAGGCCCAATTTGATGTGCAGTGGGGGTCCACCGGTGGCTCTCACTTGACGTTGTTCCTCCCCACAGAGAACTCGGTCTGCTGTGGCTAGTCCCGCCTGTGGTAGTGCGCCTTGGTATCTAAATCTTTTGTAGTAAATGTTGTATTACTTTAGTATAAATACATGTTAATTTTGATTCATATAGTTTTTTCTGACTTTATGTGAACGAAAAGACACAAATTCACTCATTTTCTCATTGAAAATAAGTAAATTTCAAAATATCACTCTTCTGGTCACAAAAGCAAAGTTTGTGGGAAATAATAGCCATTTTCTGTACTTTTGAGGCATAAGCAATTACAAAATAACACTACCCAGGAACAAAAAGTGTGTTACATAGTGTTATTGTTCAATGATTATAATGATTATAATCATTGAATAATTACTGTTGATTATCCATAAACTTATTTAATATTTTCCATAATCGTATTCAAACTTTCTACAAGGAAAAAAAACCCAAGTCCACCTCGAACTGGAATTTTACATTATAACATTCCACATGTGAATTAGTTGCTGGTGAGACGCTCACCAGTTCACATCACACCTCCCATCAGTACCCAGGTCTCGCCGGGGGAAGCCAATGATGCAACCACCATCCAGTGTCCATGTTGTTGGGGCTGCACTCCCAGTTATAAAACTCAATGTCGAGCTTCTGTCAGCAGCTTCATCAGCATTTATCACTCGTCAACATACCGCTGACATAATTTGTCTACAGGAAACCCATTCCAACCGAGGAATCCATCCATTAACCACGTAGATGCCTTCAACTTAAAGTAAAACTTTTTATTTTACCAGGTAAGGCCCACTGAGATGTAAAGCAACCTGGCCACAAATGATTGCTCAACGAAGTGGCTTATCACGTGGAAATGTATCACAGCCAAATACTCAAACACATGTTGATTCTAAATGTGGGGGGGAAAACCGGAGGACCCAGAGGAAAATCCATGTGACCACGGGGAGGCACACGCAAACTCCAAATATACAACAGGCGTCAGGGTCAGGATCGAACCCATGACCTTCATACCAGGCGAGGGAGTTAACATCCCGCCCCCGTAGCGTCCCTCATTCCAAGCATTACTCGAGTGGTACGGGTCATCCGGCGACCCAGTGGTATCAGACCATCTCACTGAATTACCAGACGTCCCAGATAGGAGGAGGCAACAGAGGAGCTTGGCTTCACCAGATTTAGTTAGAAATGGAGAGTCTTAATACGTCGACGTGGAAGCGGCTCAGCAGCCACCGGTACAAAGTTGCGCAACGTTCACGTCAAACCAGGATCTACCACAAGTTCAAAGTTGTCGCCCTTTCCCAAACTGGGCAAAGACTTCACCCTTGCTGCGAGCAAGTGGCCGACATCACTGCCCTCTGTGTGCTTCGAAGTCTTGCAATATCCAATCCTCCAACGTAGATCACCATAAGTGGAAGACATCCTGAGTGTCAAGCTGGCTTCTGACGAGGCTATAGCACATATGAACAAGTGCTGATGCCTACAAAATGAATCGAGATTTTTTTTTTTACTGAAGACATTGGCAGCTTTACTGAACCTGACAACCGCCTATGACAGTCGGGAATAGTGGCCTCCTTAAGATGTTCAGAATCCTGCTGAGATGCGTGGTTTATATCATGAAACTACTTCTGCATGACAGGTGGTTCAGAGTATACATGGGAAAAAACATGCTCTGAGGAGGTAAATCCTTAGCAACATGCTTGTGGCTACCTTGTTTAACCACTACACCAACAACCTCCCACACACCCACTAAACGATGACATCAACAGGCTGCTAGGCTGCTGGAAGATGCAGCGTCTTCTGCCGAGTGTTACCAGGATGGCGTCGAGTGTGTTACACCATCACAACGCTAGTGCTGCCATGAACTGAACTTTTGCCTCAAAAGACAAGAGGGTGAGACGCATTAGGCAATGCGCGTCATCTCAGGAGCTCATCAACCAACTCCCATCCCCCTTAGCCACCAATTCCACATATCCGTTAGAAGGCTGCGAATGGCACGCTACCGGGAGAGGATTTGCGACAACCAAAGTCTGTGCTGCACGTTGCTTTCTTTAGCCCACCTACTGCTGCCTGTCATCATGGCACCCACCGTGGACCAACGTGCCACGCCAGGATGTACCAGCAAGGTCTTCGTGACACGAGTGGCTTGCATCGTCAACAGGAACCGAATCCTCGTGGACGACCCCACAATCTTCCCAGCTGGGTTTGAACTTCGGCGCCGTGCCTTGACTCTGCTCAACCCAGGTTCCAAACTGGCCAAGGCCTGTTTGTAGCAAACCTGCACTGGATGGGCTTACGCAACAACCAGAACTGTAACAGCGGCACAATACAGACCATGAAGCACATTGTTGAAAACTATCCACCAACCAAGCTTAAGGTGGTCTGCAAATGATAAAAAACAAAATTACATTGTATTGGAGCACTTATTGGAAATAATAGCAGTCAAAAGAATGAGAACATAAGGGCTGATTTCGACCCGTTTAAATTAACAAATTGGCATTCAAAAAAACTAAACCCTCACTTGAAAATAAAAATAAATTGTATCACTCCAATTACAGACTCGTCAAACACTTAGATGTAGTTCCCCATGATTAGATAATTGGAAATAGTGCTGTTGCAGTCATGTACAGGAAACACACACATGTGACGGCTCTAGTTGAAGACCTGGCTGCCAGCTGCCATGTGCTGTATCTTGGCAGGCAGCAGAGTGACCATTTCCCTGCTGAGCTCCAGCTCGGGCTGTGCCACTTCCTCGACGTCTGGATTCTGGTCGCAGTAATCCACCACATAACGGTAACACTCGAGCGACAGGCGCGCGTTAGCAAGCCTGCTCGCCGTGTCGGACACCATCAATTTGCTGTGCAGCCGACCCATGCGGAACTTTGCCACAAGCGCCGGGCGGACCACGTCGATGTCCAGCGTCGCTGGCGTTTCGCCCCGCGAGTTACAGAGCGAGTCCAGGAACTTCTGGTAGTGCGTAAGGGCCGCGCGCGCCAGCAGATTGATCTTCTTGATGGTGTGTGGCTGCAACTGCTCCGCGTGGTTCGCCAACGCCACCTTGAGATCCATCATGTCGTAGTACGTGTCGGCCACCTCAAAGCACAGCTGGCGACACGCCGTCAGGTAGAACTGGGGGTTGAGCTGCGTGTAGAGGCCCTCCAGCATGTCCACACGTCGCTTCTGCATGCGGCAGCGCCTCTCCAGATCTTCCTCGAAGAAGGCGAGTGCTTTGAACAGAGCACTCTGATCGCGCACTATCTGCACGTAGTCGCTGGCATGGCCGTCCAGCACGAAGAATTCCTTGGCTTGTGTCACACGTGCCTGCCCAAACAGGAATATTTCTCGTGCCTCCTGGAAACTGAGTGCTTTGCGGCATGGAACACGCTCTTCTGCTCCCGCCAAGGCCTCCAACATATCGGCAGCACTCACCAGGCTGCTGAACTTTATATCTGCACCGTCGCTACCTTCATTGTTTCCATTCCAGTCCCCGTCCATGTCACCATTACCCTGCTCGTGCTGGCGCTGACGCTCTGCGTGCAATTCTGACTGCCGCTCAGTGTCCAGCTCGCTGATGTCATCCTGCAGATACATGTAGAAAAGGTCACATTTAATGTTTACTTTAAAAAACAATGAGTTCAATAACTACATCACATGCTATCTGCCATAACGTTCAAGTACATATTTTCCTGCACTATGATTACATTTAAAAAAATTCGACTCAATGCTTTTAACCATGTTACTTCAAATCAAGCTGACCCAAATTTTGCATTTCAGCAAACGTAAAAGGGTTTGCATTCCCCATACAAAAGAAATGAATTCACTCTTTCCCGAAACAATTTACATCTCCCGACATGTACATCTAAAAAGTTTGCAAAGAAGCATCAAGAGGCAGGCGCACGCTTGGACTAACTATGGCACGGGAAGAGGAACACGTGGATTTGAGAATCTGCCTGTTAAGAAAAGTGAGCTTGGGTAGGACACGTCGCTAGAAGGGATGAAGACAGCCAAAGGAGGAAACGTGCCCAAGAGGGCAGACATTGTGGAGATGGAGCAATGGAATCAGCTCATGTGTCAGAGCAAGATGGTTACATCGCGAGACTGTGAAAGATTGGCGATGGCTTGAGGAGGGCTTCATCCTGTAGTGGATATTTCATGGCTGTCGGTGATGACTGTAACCAGATCATGAACAATTTCCAGATTTTAAAGGAATATTCATTTTTATTGCTACCTAATGATGATATTGCTACATCCCAAACATTATTCTTGCTAAATCACATACATTTAGAAACATTTAAATTATTTAATTAAATCACACACTAACCTTAATATACGGCATGTACATAATAAAGGTGTTTTTGGGTTCGATCGCGTAAATATAAATGTGACGTAAACCCACCACAACCAATGAGTAAGGTTTGTCACATATTGACACGTTTTGTTTACGTGATAAACCATACTAAATTGGCTCTGTCGGGTGGTGGTGGGTTAACGACACATTTATATTTATGCCATATAACCCAAAAAACCTTTATTATGGATAATAATGTTAAACTATATGACATATACTTGCTAATCAAGAATGGCATAGCTTAATAAAACGATAGAATTAATCTTCAAAAATGTGAAACACAGAGCAATGAATTACTCTCGCTTAGCTTTTAGCTTGCTTGCCTCGCTTTCCTTGCTGGTTTACAGAGATGAGAGATGCTGGCATGCAGGCCTGGGAATAAAGTATCCCCCAAATCGCTGTGCCTACCTCATTAAGTCAAATTGAGCATTACAGCTAAAGGTAGATTTATATAAAATGTTATTGAATGTAATTGTTATTGTAATAAGTCGACGCTGGAGTGGCTGATGAGAACTGTGAGCTGTTTGAGTGGTGCAAGTTCGAGCATTTTCTCTGTGAAGTGGTGCAGTAACCTACGCAGGTGGGAAGATTGTCGACCATGCAGATACTGAGATGACTGCCAAAATCGATCATTCTGTCACGGTGCATGCGCGACAATCAATTGGGAGTGACTGAGCTGCGATAGGCTTAACATGCACATGTGGAGAAGTGCAGTATCACTCGTGGAGTGGCAGAATTGCCACCTTAAGATTGGTGGGACTTGCACACATGGAGGGGGAATGACATCTCCCCAGCAGGCGATTCATTGCTTGCACACCACTGATTGATTTGGCATGCATTTTAGACCAAGCAGCATATTGTTTAGAACTGTGTGCAGAGTTATAATTTAGAATAATTCGGTACTCAGCCAGGTGTAATGGTATTAGGTGGAGATGCTCACTCATTGGATAGGGATGACAAGGGGCCGTGTCTAAAAGGAGACCTCACAGCACAGATAACACACAGCGTTGGTGTACAGTGCTTTTTTCTGGAATTTTTGCTGGGTTTTTTTCCTGGATTTTCTGTTTCCACTGAGTCACATAGTCACTTTAAGATGTTTTCTTGTTCATGTTTTTGTTTAATGTTTGTTACGGTTGCACTTGATTCAAGAGCCGAATGGCTCACAGGGCTATACCTAATAAATGGACTTGAACTTGGAGACACCAAGCTACAGTGGAGGTGGGTTCCACCACCAACAGTATTCACAGCAGGAGTGGGGATTGCAAGAGAGCTGAATAAAACTCAACATCCACTCGAAACTGTAATCACAGCTTTACGCTGCGATTACGATCCTGCACTACACAGTAGTTTGATGGTATAGTTTAACCCTTTCCAATTCCGATGTACAAGTACGTAGAAAATATGTCACCAGTTTTTCTTCCGATTCAGAAGCAAAACTAAAATTAAATAACCTTATCGATACCAATGCTCCCACAAGGCCATGCGGTAGGGCGTGTGGCAGTTTGACGCCAGCTATCGTAGAGTGTGGTCGTGTCGCTACTGTTCTCTTCGGCGAGTACAATGTCTTTAAAAACAGTGACGCTACGCCTCTCTAAATAGAATTAACGCTGGACCGCTTGCGTGTTTTTAGATTCGGCAGTGAACGGGACACCCACCCTGCAACTTTCAGTCGTCTCGGAATGGGGAAAAGGTGCTGTACATCAGTGTCCTTGAAGTAATAGGGATTCCCAAAATGAAGGCGAGGGCCAAGATCAAGTCTAAGGCAGAGCAGGAACAGGGCGGGGCTAAGTGGAAGCAGCAGAAGGCTGCCCCCGGCGTTACCCGACTTGCGTTGTGGAACCCCTTTTCTTCTCTGTGGACTGGGGGGGATGAAGCATTGGGGAACTGGAAATTGCAAAGTGCGGTGCTCGATGGTGTGGAGTTGTCGTGGCAACTGGCATTGCGTGCTGAATTGTGGGGTGAGGTAGTTGGTGTGGGGTGCCATCTGGTGGATTGTGGAGGTGGTGCGTGAGGTAATCTTCATGATGACAAGTGGGTGTTGAGTGGAGTGGCAGTTTTGGTTTGAGTGATGATAGTAGGCCACGAGGGTTCCACATTGATCTTCAGACTTTAAAGTCCAAACGAAGGCCAGGGGGAAATCGCAAGTGTGCGAAACCAAAGTGTTGTCCGGATTACTTTTGCAGATAGTAGGGAGTTCTCCATATCTGAAAAGCTATCCCAAGCAGCCTTCATATTACCATTGTGACCTCTATGGGCATATTGAGTAACAAAGATGCTGGTTCACTTTAGCATGACCGAACATTAATTTCACACCACCCTAACGCCACCTACTGATGCATTCGTGAACCTCCCTCTCCTAAATGATGCACAAAGAAGCACTTGTACAAAACCAATTATCTCCCTTGTTTATTCATATTACAGTATCTGTGGAAAGTGCTGTTGGCAAGCACCTGATGTCAGTGTGGAACAGTATTTGACATTCCATATGATTCTGATGCTGGGGTAGTTTTCTATTACAATATAAAAAAAAACGAAAAAGAAACTATTTAAATTTTACCAGGTAAGACCCACAGCTATATAGCTCTTTTTCAGAAGCGATCTGGCCACAAATGTTAGCTCAACAAAGTGGCTTATCGTGTGCAAATGTATAGCAGCCAAATTCTTAAACACGTTTCTAAATGTGGAGGGGAAGACTAGAGGACCTGGAGAAATATCCATGCGACCATGGGGAGAACATGCAAACTCCAAATATACAGCATGCGTCACAGGGTTCGGATCGAGCCCATGACCTGTATACCAGGTAAGGTAGTTAACATCTCACCACCGCAGCACCCTGTGGCAGCTTAACCATCCCGGCAGTTTACATCATTCTTCTTTGCTAAAACTTGTAATTACGCTAGGAGTTACTCCCAAAGTGAACCTTAATCCTAACGACAGAGTTGACCCTGTCTCTAATCCTGACACCAATTCTAGATTTGAAGCTTTCGTGACTGCAAGGATTCATACTCTTAGTTCTTTCGGTAAAGTCACGTAGGTAAAAAATTTAATTAATACAAATAAAACACAAGTCTCCGTCATCAGATGACGGAGACTTGTGTTGCCTCCGAAATGTCGTGATTTTTATTGTTTTATTTTTATTAATTTCATTTTTTACCTACGTGACTTTACCGAAAGAACTAAGAGTATACCTGACACCAATCTTTAACCAAACCTTGACTCTTACCCAAACCGCATAATTGCTATGAGAGTACTTGTACACCGACGTCCGAATATCATATTCGGACCCGGAGACCAAATTCAATGTGCTCACACTGCTCGTCTCTCCCGTGGCACGCACATAGCATGTTCCGTCACTCACACAAACAGGGCCGACGAGCACTACCAAGGTACGATTCCTGGTGATGCCAATGCCACTCTCCCCAAGCGAACCGGATCATTGTAGACTCTGTTACAGAGATCAATGATGATATAGTCTTCATGTATTTGAGCGATGTGGCCAAGTTAATTGTGTGCGTGTTTTTAGTTAAGGGCCCACCTCTAGCTGCTTGCGCGAGTCCTCCAGCAGGTTCAGGCAGTACTTGATCCAGCAGCGCGCCACTTCCGCCTGTCGTTGGGCAATCCTCTGCGCGCAGTCCATATCTTCCGCCTCTGCAATAATGTTACATAGCAGTGTATTTACAAAAATCATGCATACAGTGCACATCCTTCATTTAAAACTAAAATCCCATTCAGGCACCAAAGTTGCCCTTTCAGTAATATGCATTGGTGTAGCACAGTTCCTTTGGTGGCAGAACCAACATTGGAAAGGCCACATTCCAATGGTATGGACAAACCTTTCCATAGGATGGCCACATTAAATATACAGCGAACCCTCGCTATGCGCGAGTTATGAATTTGTGCGGTTAGCATATTCACGAGTTATTAAATGTATACTAATTCCCTATTCGCAACTCGTCGGACTCCAGTATTCGCAAGTGTACGACGTGCCAGACCACCCACATCGGGGAGGTGTGCGCAGAATGTTGTTACATTTGAAACTGTCTGCGAAGATTAGGCACGACCCCTCGGCTGCCCGCTTAGTCCTTAGCCTCACAGTAATCGCGCTCCGAACTCGCGATTGTGCATTTTGTTCTACATGTACTTCAGTCGACTCGTACATTTTGGTATAAACGAGTCGACTATAAGGTCCATTAAAAAGGACGCGAATTAAATCAGGGAAATTATTGTGGCGAGCACTCCCCAGTTGTACTAAAATGATAACTGCGTTATCAAACACCTGCATCTCTCAAGAAGTCATCCTTCTCAATTCCTCACCATCAACACCACCTTGATCGTCGTCAAATCATCATCATCAAAGGTAATAAAAACACATTGTTCTTTATAATGTCCTATTTATGAATTGTAGTGATTGTTATTAAACATTTACCATTCCCCCCCCCCCCATGTTCACTCTCAATAGGAACGTAACACCATTTTCCCATTGGAACAAGGTTTCTGCATTCACAAATTCTGTATTCACGAGTGTTTTCAAAAACGTAACCCTCACGGATAGAGAGGGTTTACTGTACTCCAATATTCAGTTTACTTATTTTGTTGTATATTTATAGAGCGCCTGATCTTAAGGCACTTTTCATAGTTTAGAAGTGATTTAGATGGCAAGGGAGAGCAAGGGCCGAGGAATGAGTGACCATTAACAGAGGCCACATGGGGTCACGAAAGGGCAAGGGAGGGACAGGATGGAGGAAATGGGCGAACAGAGGGAAGAGGAAGGGAATGGGCAATGGAGAAGAGGTGGAGCTTTACGAGAGGAATGAAAGGAGGTTGAGGGGGACTGCTTAATGTACAGGGGAAGGGTGCAAAGAGGGAGAAGGATCGAAAACGAGATTGGGAGCAGGGAAGAGGGAGGGACTGAGAGAGACGGAGAGGACTGGGAACACAGAGCATGAGGGGGGACGTAAAACGCAATGAGAGCGGCAAGATAAGGTGGGGAAAGGCCATGGAGAGATTTGAAGACTCGTGTAAGGTATCTGAAAAGACAGCAGTATAGTAAACGGGAAGCCAGTGAAATTGACGGAGAAGAGGCGAATAAACTGGGAGGTTGGAAATAACCTGCACAAAAGCATTTTTTATTTGTTTGGAGGGGAGTGAGTGGGTAGTCAGAGAGACTGAGAAAAAGAGAATTGCAGTAGGATAGACGGTTAAAGATCAGAGCTTGAACCAGGAGTTTGGCAACAGAAAGTGAAATGAGAGGGCAGATTTTCATGAAAAATACGTGAAAGTGACAGATGTGAGTAGTCAAGGCGATGTGGGTAAAATGAGAAAGGTAAGAGTCGAGAGTGACACCAGGCTTTAGAACAGTATAAGCAGGAGTGAGAGAGAAATGATGTAAGGGGGTGGTGGGAGAGAAAGAGGCTGGAAATAAAATGAATGATGTGTTGGACGGATTGAGAGAAAGTGAAGTGACATCCAGGACTGGATAGCAGCCAGGCTGGAAGAGATCCCAGAGGAAATGTGAGGGGTCAAGGAGGGTCGGAGAGAAAGGAAAGAAGAGTGGGGTGATCAATGGCGGCAGAAAGGTCGAGAAGAATGAGAATTGAAGTGACATCAGCATGGAATGAGTTTAAAAGATGGTCCTCGACATTGAAAAGGGCTGTTTCGGTGGAATGGAGAGGACAAAACTCAAATTAGAATTGGGGATAGAGGGAATGAGAAGAAATGTAGAGTGAGAGCCGGTAATGAACAAGACATTCCAGAATTGTATAAAAGCAAGGCAAAATATATATAGGGCAGTAATTGCCTGGAATAGTGAGGTCAAGGGATGTTTTTTTGAGGAGATAAAAAATGATGGCGGATTTGAAGGTGGAGGGAAGACACCAATGGAGAGAGGGGAGTTGAAAAGAGACACAAGATAAGGAATGATCAAGTGGAGAGAGAAAGGAAGAAGGGAGGCAGCAATGGGGTCAAGGGGGTAAGAGGCAGGGTGAGTTTTGAAAATAATTATGGAGAGCTCAGTTCGAGAAGTCATGAAGGCGGAGAGAGGAGGGACAGTGGAGCATGGAGGAGAGGAAAGTGCAGGAATTTGAGCTTTGGGGAGAGGGGTAGACACAAGGGTCGACCGAATGAGCTCAATCTTACAAATAGTGGGAGAAAGCCAGAGCAGAAGGAGTATTGGGAGGATTGCACAAGTTTTGTTATTTGTTATTTTGGTTTAACACGTAGGCTTTCGCGACCAATATCATCCATAAGAGGTTTTTTGGGTTAAAACATCAGAGAATGCAAAAACCTTGTTTAATGAGGACAGCGATGCCTCAGATTATCTGAGCTTTGTGGTTAGAATCAAGTTAATATTGCAATTATCAAAGTGCTAATTATAATTTTGTAGAAATGTTTGTATCACATTGAAACAATTCATGGACAGTAAACATGATTGGCAAAGAATGTGATCACAATTGTGGTTGACAAACACTTTCATTCCAAATACAACTGTCAGCAGTAGCAGAACACGCGTGCCAACAAGGACACTCAATTTATTTTCATAATGTTGAAGTTACGTGCAAAACTAGCTACTACTGGCCAAAAATAATTAGATAATCTATCGAAATTGAAAGGAATAAAAAATAATTTTAACCATTCAGATAGCTACCGCCTTTGTGCTGTGTGGAAGCAAATCATAAAATAATACATTATTTAAATGCATGCCTATCTATAAAGGGCACCATACTTCAACAGGGATTACCGTTGGCACGGATATTTTAATACACAATAGGCAGGAAGGACAAGTTCAAAGGGCTCACATAATGCACATGCATAATGTACGTTGACTCATTAATCCCCCTGCCTCTGTGCAAGAGCACAGAAGTGTGGTCACCACATCTACGCCTCTATATAAGGAACAAAACAGTTAGACTTCTCCACAAATCTGGCTGTCGCCCGATGAAGCTAGTTGTAATTACTGCCGAAACGTCGTACTCAGATTGTAAATGTTGTGGCTTGAATCTCCAACACACCGGTGTGCTGTACTAGTGACGAATTGGCCACGTTCTGTTTACGTGACAACCCTTACAAGTTGACTGTCGGGTGGTGGCGGGTTTTAACTACACATTTATATATTTACGCGATCTAACCCAAAAGACACTATGTTTGTTATATTGGATAAAATCAATGAAGAACCTGAATGGAATACAGAGTGGAGAACATTTGGCACACTTACCCTCGGTGTCCACAGGAGTCTTGGCCTGACCCAACACCACCTCTGCGGCTGCCAAACAGTGCCGGCCCACGCGGTACCGTTGCTGTAACAACCACCAAGAAAACCACGTGTGCATTCAATTCCTGCAACGCTGACCAGCTTGAGTTTGTCCTTACAAAAAAATATAGACTTCCGGTCGTCTCTCCACATTAAACTTTACATTTCTTGAGGGCGCAATGCTCCTATTGTGATTGTTAAAATGGGTTAAATGAAAATTGTATTTTTAAAAAGGGTTTTATTTTTGTTTCACAACCTATTTTTAAAACAAGCTACATTTTTATATTCTTTGGGTCTTTCGGTAAAGTCACGTAGATCTTACATTAGCATGCTAATTTCTCACATTAACATCACTAGCCCTGCCCACTTCGTTTATGACCCTTGGGCTACACCAATTTTAAACCTTTAAAAGTCTGCTTTTAGCAGCTTTCCCCCTCTGTTTTGCTCCTGATGACGATCGCTTGTGTTGTGATCGAACCGTCATAGTTTTTTGTTTATTAAATTTTTAATAATTTGAACCTATCTACGTGACTTTACCGAAAGACCCAAGGAATATTAATTCCTGCAGTCATGAAAGCATTAAATCAAGAAGCTAGATTTTGTTGATGAAACCATAACAGCAAATAACCATACTCTTTGGTTATTTCGGTAAAGTCACGTAGATAGGAAAATAAATATTAGATCACGACGTTTCGATCGCAACAACAAGCAATCGTCTTCAGGTGAGAGAGAAGCATGCCGTTGTGACGAGGCATTATATCGATCCGAGAAAGGGGGAGGGGAGGCCGTAACGGGCGAGAGGGTGGGGGTGAAATTAACCTCAGCCCCCTCT